>CM075855.1:101520129-101662629 GCA_037975125.1 Latrodectus hesperus
TTTTTTGAATTTGTTAAGCATATATTAATAAGCTTATATTTAATAAAAAAATGAACACTTTTTGTGATTAAATTATTTTAGTGTTCTGTAATCTTCACATATCTTAAAGGTAATTATTTGCTGTTGTCATTAAAATTTTTTGTGTAAAGAATTGATGATTACATTAGGTTTGCAAATTTACATCCAAATCAATCTCAATAGTTTTTCACTGCTGGGGATTCAACAATGTCATCTTTGTTGGACTTCATGGAAATATTTGCGTGTTTTAAAGTAGAACTTGTTAGCCACGTCTGATCACCGCATCTATATAGATAATGAATATTATAGCTAAATTCACCATCGATATTTTGAAATAGAGAAGACAGAAGCCAAAACCATTTTTTACTTTACATAGCAAGACTTCAGTAACTTTTTTTTCCTTAAATACTTAGAGCGTCGTACTAAAAATAGTATTTCGTAGAAAAGGGAATTTTTAAACTTTCTCGTGTTTTATAATGTAGTTATTTTCAAAACCACCCATGGGACAGTTAGAAAAAAACTAATATTTTTCTATGTCATGAGTTATTTAAAGAAATTACAACTTTATCATTGTTCCTAATACACATTCATGGGACTCAATTAAATTTTTTTGCTACATTGTTTTCTACTTAATCTATTTACACCCGTCTTTTGATCAGATATCTTTAAGTGGTTACTTCACAAAATGATCTCTGATAGAATGATTGAAATACATTTAAATTAAAATCATTACAGGTATTTTACAAAATGAAAGTTGAGACAAAGAATATCAGAGAAAAATATTAGCTGTTAAACCGTAAAAAAGAAAACATGATGTGAGATTTTCATTGAATAATTTCCTTAATATTCATTCAAATCCACTCATGAAAATTCTTTTATCTTTTCCAAATAACTTTCAAAAATTTAAAACAGTCTTAGTACTTTGCTTTATACCTATTGGTAGATACACACTATCTACCAATAGGTATTTAAACACAATGTAAATGAAGATATCCACAGTGCTAACCTATGTCACGTTTTCTGTACTTAATATCGTGCAGGGAGTATCGTTGGGATTAGTCGATGCAAGGTGGCACAAAAATCAGAGCTATCTCACTAATCAGATGTAAAAGAAATGGCCGATCCTTAAGAAAATATTTAGTAAATTAAACATTCTAAACTGACAATGGCAGTTGTGATTAAGAAGTGGTTATTGGATGGAGCTTCGGCCTGACTGAGCCATAAAACTAGGAGATAGAGACAGACAAACGTTGCCAAAAGAATTATTAAATAACGCTGCACAAAACCAATGATCTGCCTACTATAGAAGTTCCTACAAGCATTCGGAACTGTTGTTTCAATAAATCATCCGCAAAGAAGCAGATTTACTTGTTGTACCTGATAGTGTGGCCACAAATGATTGCAAAATCCTAAAACGGTGCTCGGTTGAGGCTGTGCAAGACAACACAAGTAAGAGAAAACAAATCCTCTGTAGTGACGTATCCAAGTTAAAAATCTAGCAGTCGGGTGGCAGAATTTGGAATACACCTGGAGAACGTCTTTTTTCAGAAATCATTTTGCCTACAGTGCAGTTTGGCGGAAGTGGAATTATGAACTATGGATGCTTTTTGTGGTATGGATTGGGACCCTTGATACCAATTCATGGAAAGCAGATTCTTAACTCACTATTCTAGAAGCGCTGCGGATCATTGTTACTTCCAGCCACTTCTCATGCCTTGATATCCACATGAATTGTGTGCCGATGTACTGGCCTGCCCGGAATTCATACTTTAATCCTATCTCAGAGTTGAAGTGGATGGTAGAGCATCTGCCCAAAGTCAGTGAAATATGCTGAGTGCAAGAAAATGTCACCGTCCGTCATCCAAACGCCTGTGGAAAGTCCCCGCAGGGTTAAAAGGCTCTAAATACTTCACAAGTGGAAGCATAGTTGACTATTCTATATGATATGATATATTGTGTTAAGCTTTTTTATCATAATTATCCAAATAGTTATTGGTAGTTAGTGTAAGTACTTAATTTAAAGTATGCCAATATAAAACTATTAAGCATAAGTAAATACCTTATTAGCACTGATATCTAAAATTAAAGAAGCTTTAAGATTATCACCAAAACTGATGCACAAATTTTAATATTCAGTTTGAAATATGCTGATATAATACAAAAATATTTCCATTCTCAATAGTTATAAAATATCTAGAGATAATCCATCGAAACGTTCATTGACGCTTAACAGTATGAAACAGCAGTGACTGAAACAGGCACAAAAATTGGTTTTCACTGTTATGCCAGCAGCTCTTACAGATAACAAGCCTTACATTCTGATTCAATATTGGAATTGCGACAATTTATAAATTTCAGTGGAAATTGACTCCATTTGTTGCTCAGGTCCTCGAAAATTGTTAGGAAGGGATTGCAGTTCACCTTTTCTATTAATCTGATTGCTGGCGTAAAGTAGTCTGATTGTTGGTGGTTGCTATAGAAACAAAGACTGCCTATTTCATATAAGATTAAGGGTGTTATGAATTGGTAGCATTGTTCTTATATTCTAAATAAATCCCATTATTCTCAGAGCTGAAGTATTAAATGTTGTATGAGTAATTTTATTGTTTGCAATAGCACGTGTCATTCTATGGTATTGTTTCGCTTTTTTATATATATTTTCATTTCTATTTTTATATGCATAATAAATTATGAAACAGCTTTTTCACTCTTGATTACTAATTGAAAATTCATGTTGAATATTGTAATAATCATTAGAATTTGTTCATTATGTTGATAATTTAGCTATTAATATTTATGAAATATTTTTAAAAAAATAGATAGGTAAACTTCTATTAATTTTACTTTATTTTTGTTCATTAAATTTTTTAATGAAATCAGTTTTAAGTTTAATGTAAAAAAGCTGTATTGCATAGGTCAATAACATATAATAAACATAGAAAACAATTTTTTAAATAAGAATAAAATTAAAGGATTACCGAAACAGGCATCAAGTTGTTTAGGGCGCCAATATAGGCTCCTCCTTTTTGGCTTCCCCCACCGAAAATAGAACAAGTCTTTCTTCCGTAGCAACGGACGAATACACGATAGTTCTGCTTGATCCCTCCTTCTTAGTTACAAATTATTTCTCCAATGTGAGCATCTTCGCATAGAGCCACAAAATTGTTTATTAAGCCCACCTTCTCCTCTGAAGCCTTCTCGAAACTATCTTTAAAATTTGGATTTTTAAAACTGAACCGAAGTTTTGAAAAACTTATATCATGCCTGTTACCTCATATTACAGTGAACAAATAATGGACTTGAGAAATCGTTTTTTGCTGACTGGTACTTTTTTATTTTGTACTAAATTTTCTATTTAATTATCCTTTTCATGCAATCATTTTTTTCTCTTAAAAGATAACTATATCATTTAGATGAGTTATTTCTTAACGAAACATAGCATTAAGGAAGCTCGTTTGCTGTCATCGGAGAAAGAATCATTCAACAAATTACATGTCTGGAAGAAATTTATAAAGCTCATAAAGGAGATTAATGAGAAAAAAAAATACGTAAAAACAAATTATTTTATCTTTTGTCTTTCCAACAGAATGACACACATGCAAACTTATTAGCTTGGAAACAAAGTATTCACACTTGAGATCTAAAAACATCAGTGTGTTCACGTTTGCTTGCGAAGATGCTTCCTCAGATCGAAGACTTCCTCTGTTGCTTTATTGCAGGACTACTTCTGTCATGTCGTCGCCACAATTGAGTTTGTTGACAGAAAATCCCTTTCGTATCGGAGAGCATGTCACACAAAATTCAGTCAGAATGTCTGATAAACTTAGTTTTTATCACTTCCCGTTTATTTGTTTTCCAGAAACCATTCGTTAAAAGAAGACATTTCACTATTTTGTTTTTCAATGAGGTAATGAATAAATATGAAAATAGGATGTAGTTGAAGGTTTTACAGTAATTTTGCTAATAGCGATGGATTGATTTTGATACTAAAAATATGAGTTCTTCATATCAGTTTTATTATAAAATACGTTGTTATTTTTGTAATTAGCTTATACATTTATTAATGTTGCGTTCAATCTCTGAAATTCCTTATTTTTCATAGAATACGTAGGTAAAATAAATAGACAAACCAATTAAAGTATATAAAATAATTAAATTTTGCGACTTAACTAGATATTTTATAGAATAAAGATTACTTGATTGTTAAAATATGAAATTAATTTAAACCTAGCTGGTTTTAATTAGTTTTGAATCGCTTATGGTTACTTTGGAATACAGTGTGTGTACGCTTCATTCCGTTGATTTTAGACGTAGAAATTAGACAGTCATTTATGTAATGAATGTTACCAATAATAAATTATATCACCTGCTTTTTCTTTACCGATTAATCACCTGCAATTGAGATAAGTATTTTTCAAAATATTTTAACTATAATCACTTAATTAAAAAAAATTGTTTATGTTTACTTTAATGATTCATTAGTAGTTATTTCATAGAATAACTAATTAAATTGCAAATAAATGTGTTTTGTCTATTTCTTCACGAAATACTTCCATGAAATAATTGCATTTTAACGGTAATATTCCATTTAGAGCAATATATCAAGTTCATGCTTTTATAATAATTAATACTTACAAATTTTATAAAATTTACGTTCCAAAATTTACTGACATGATAGAAAAAAGATTATATTTGTAGAGAAAATAGACAATATGAATATTAATTACGTATAGAGATGACATTAACAGAGAATAAAAAAAAGTTTTGAGGCTCAGCAAAAGTTAATGAAAATGTAAATAAAAAAACATATGAAAATTTATAAAGTTTGATAAAAATAAATTGTGCATACCTCATGTAATGGAGATTTCAAAAATTTCATTTATTTTCTTCAAATAAAAATATTAATGAAATAATTAATTAAGGAGTATTGATTTCATTCAATGGTTGCATGAACTCTTGAATGATGGAAGTGATTGGATTAGAAGTGGAAGAAAATTCATAGTACGATGTAAAATGCAATTGAATAAAAATTCTCGCATTTCCTTTTAATGACTTTAAAATTATTTTTAAAAAGGGAGTATTAATAATTTCTTATTGCCAAGTCTAGACAATATGTTGAAACTTTTACAATAAATATTTAAACTACAAAGCAAAGATCCTTTTTACTTAATGTAATTAGAACTGATGTAGTAAAAATAGAAAAATTACGATAGTTAAATAGCAATTATGACATGTCTGTTCTTGTGCCTTCGAATCATTGAGATACTTTTCTAGTAAACGATACTCTATAAGAAGTGTTAAAACATGAAAACAAACAAATAATTATTTTGTTTCATTATTTCATATCTGGATTATGGTTTAGCAAACTAATGCATAAGCATAATAATACCAATATGTAAGCATTTTTTAAAATTTTGCAATTGGTATTTGGTTGGTTGGTTTGTCTCTCGGTGGCAATTTTTGGAGTAAAAAGGCTTATTAGAAAGAGATTTCTGGCTGAAATTTAGGATCTGGATAGGATTCTGGATCATAATACACATCTCTACCTAGCATAGGAATCGAAACATAGAACCTTTGAACTGAAGGCCAGAGAGCTAACTATTCAGTTTGGTCTTAAATTCTGCAAGTAGAAATAATTGTGATAAAATCACAATATGCTAGTAAACGAGTATTTTAAGGCAGTTCTTAAAATTTATATTTTCATTTTTAAAAGTTAGCATCATATTGCTTGTTTATTCAAAAAATTTCCCAAAAAAAGGTTGAATCGTCAAAACTGAAAATTGAGAACAATTATTATTTTGCTAAGAAATCAAATGCTAAAGCGTTTTTTACGAAAAAGTAAGTGAAAATTTTATTAGATGCATTATTATTTAAATTAATAATTACAATTAATCTTTTTTTATATAAAATAAAAACTAACGTTCCCTATTTTTGATGTGATAAGGTAAATGAAAAATGAACTTCAAATCAAAACATTGATTCTATCTTCTTCTTAATTGTCTTCTTTAATATTAAATTAGCTATCATTACTCCATTTAAAAATTAATTTAATTGAAATTCAGATTATACCGATATTGCAATCATTCAAGTAAAATATAGTTATTTTATTTTATCTTTGAGCACCAACGTATAGTATTATTGTCACGAAGATTTAAGTGAACACACCGTTGGCTTTAAACAAACAACTTTATTGAAGGAAAGTAGCGAATTGTAATCTTACAAGGTCGAGAAGTTTTCCCACGACTAGTGGGTATAAGCTTTTATACAGTAACAGAACATTCGAGAAACAACTAATTAACATAACAAAGAAATGTCTAGAATGTTGGAGAACATAATGAAACAATAACTAAGGAAACAAACAAAAAATCCATACTTTAGATACAACAGCTGTGGTTGCTATCGAACTCGCAACCTCTGGGTTTGGATCGCGTGCTTTGACCACTCGGCCGCTGAGCTCGTTGGTAGGCTTTCTCTATGCGGCATTGCTCCTCTCTCAAAAAGACAGCGTCTTGCTGTTATTTGGATCTTGAGCGTGTTAAAGCTCCTTTGTAAACTTCTTCTGCCTTCTTTTCTGGAAGAACGACACCTTGATTTCGTCCGTCTATATTGTCGGTCTGATTCGTCGGATCATGGTACGACTTCATACGCAGAACATTGACAACATCTTTCAGTTTTCTTTTCCGGGAGGCAGGATCAAAATCTTGCACTTCGTAGGTGACGTCGGATAAACGGCGGGGGACTTGATAGGGCTTAAAATACCTCCTTAGAGCTTCTCGGAAAGACAGACCTTTCGGACTGGGGTATAAACCCATACGAGGTCTCCAGGACTATAGGACACCATTCGGTGTTTGGAATCATAGTGTTGACGGTCTTTATCTTGTGCTCTCAGAGTATGCGTTCTGGCCAATTGTCTCGACTCTTCTGCCCTGGAAATAGTCTTGGCTAGATAATCGTCCGTTGCATCATCAGGGCAGAATGGGAACATTGTGTCCAGCGTCGTTTCGGCTTCACGTCCATAGAGCAGGTAGAACGGCGTAAATCCTGTTGTCTCCTGCTTAGCGGTATTATAAGCAAACGTCGCAAATGACAAAATTTCGTCCCAATTTTTCTGTTCGGTATCAACGTACATGGACAACATATCAGCTAGAGTTTTGTTAAAGAGCTCCGTCAATCCATTTGTCTGGGGATGATACGCCGTCGTCATTCGATGATCGATATTACACAATTCGACTCGTGCGGAGACAAGTCTGAACTGGAAAACGGCACCACGATCTGTAATAATGACTCGAGGAGCTCCATGTCTCAGAAGAATCTCTTCGAGCAGAAACTTGGTGACTTCTTCGGCTTCAGCAGTGGGTAAGGCTCTGGTTACTGCATAGCGTGTACAGTAATCTGTACAGACCATGATCCATTTATTTCCACAGGCAGACTAAGGGGACCTCCCAAGCAGATCTATCCCAATGCGGTGGAAAGGTGGGACAGTAGGAGGGATGGAAACCAGGCGTCCAGGTGGTAGTTGTGGAACTGATTTCCTCCATTGGCATTCTCGACAGTGCATGACGTACCGAACAACATTCCGGTACATCCCCGGCCAATAAAATCTTTTCCTGATTCTGTCGTACGTTTTCGCAAAACCAAGAGGTCCTGCGGTAGGAGCATCGTGGAAATATTTAAGTATGTCCGCTCGTAGATGCTTGGGAATGACAGGCAACCATGGCTTTCCCATTGGATCAAAATTCTTTTTGCATAGGGCTCCATCAATAAACTCAAGTTTCTTGTCCGCGGTAGAGAGGCCGATCTTCGGAAGGATTATTTTTGCCATGTCTAGATCTTTCTTCTGTTCGATAGCGAGATCTATACTCGTGGTTATAGCTAAAAATTGGTCTTGCGTCTCAGTCGCTTCATCCACTGGATTTCTCGAGAGAACGTCGGTATCCTTATTTTCATAAGCCAGCAGAGTGAATGATGATGTGTAACAACGGTAAAATGTCTTCCGAACAGGTATGGCCGGAATTTATTAATAGCCCATACGACGGCAAGGCATTCTCGTTCTGAAGTAGAATAATTCCTTTCGGCCTTTGTCAGGGTTCTAGAGGCGTATGCTATGACTCTTTCGACTTCATTCTCAATTTGAACCAGAACTGCTCCAATACCATATCCGCTGGCGTCGGTATGAATTTCTTTAAGGCACCTTTCGTCGAATATACCCAATACTGGATCAGATGTAAGCGCCTCCTTCAGGTTTTCAAAAGCCTTTACCTCTTTAGGACCACAATGAAATTTCACATCGCCTTTCAACAGCAACTGCAAGGGCTCGGCGAGATAGCAAAAGCCCTTAATAAACCTTCGGAATTACGAGCAAAGTCAAAGAAAGCTTCGTACGTCATGTACGTTCTGTGGAGTAGGAAAGTTGCTCACTGCTTTCACTTTGTCAGGATCTGGACGGACACCGTTAGCGGATACGAGATGGCCTAGTATTTTCACTTCTTGGGGTTAAGTATGAGTTCAGCTTCTTGAATGCATTCTAGAACTGTTTTTAACCGGATAAGGTGGTCTTCAAAGGTTTCTGAGAAAACTACTATGTCATCCAGGTAACACAGGCGCATAGTCCATTTGAGATGGCGTAGCAAATTATCCATCATTCTTTCAAAAGTCGCCGGTCCATTGCAGAGTCCGAACGGCATGACTTTAAACTCGTATAAGCCTTCTGGGGTAATAAATACCGTCTTTTCACGATACGCTTCATCCACTTCTATCTGCCAGTAACCAGATCGGAAGTCCATGGAAGAAAAGAACTTGGCGCCTTTTAAACAGTCAAGAGTGTCATCAATGCGTGGTAGAGGTTAAACATCCTTCCTCCTGATGCAATTCAGTTTCCGATAGTCTACGCAAAAGCGCCAGCTTTTATCTTTTTTCCTCACGAGTACGACGGGGGTTGACCAGGGACTCTCAGATGGCTGGATAATACCTTGGTCAAGCATTTTCTCAACCTCTTCCCGAAATATGCGTCTTTCAGTCGGTGAAACTCGGTAAGCCCTTTGGTAGATTGGAGCATGATCACCAGTATTGATCCTGTGTTTCACATTTGTCTTTGCGGCTGACGACTTGTTAGATTTTGTAAAGATTCCAGAAAAGGCTTGTAAGAGTTCGGCTAATTTGCGTTTTCTTTCGTTGCTCAACTCAAAGTTAATCATTGTGGTATAATCTATACTGGAATTCGACTGCTCCTGCAGTATACTTGTACTCTTTGTTGTATCAGCAATCTCGCATACATGCCCGTCATTCAGGAGCTCAACTTCGCCTATGTATATCCCTTTAGAAATGACTTGATCTTTGGCCTGCATGTTGGCAACCCAAATTTCACTTTGTCCATTATGGTATAAGGATACCGTGGATGGTACAGCAAGGTTTCTTTCAAGCAGCAAATGTCTGTTGCTGTCTACGATTACGTTTATGCTTCTTCCGACATCTAGTCCTGATACTGCTATTCTCGTCAATGAGCGTGGCTGAAGCTTGTAGTCCTTCGTGGCATACAGCTTCCAAGCGTCTAGCGCAGTGGTTTCTAGGTCAGTATCTTCCAACAACAATTCACTCCGGCCACAGTCTATCACGGCTTGAGAAGCTTTCAAAAAGTCCCATCCGAGGATTACGTCGTGACTACAATGCCGTAGAACGATGAATTCAAACAGAAGCTCTCGTCCGTTTATAAGGACACGCAAAACACATTTTTCCACCGGCTTAACAAAACTGCCATTAGCGACTTTCAGTATAATGTTCTTGGCGTCAGTAAACATAACTTTCTTTAATGATCGACGAAACTTCTCGGAGACGACAGAAAATGAAGCTCCCGAATCCACTAGAGCACGGATCGGCTGATTATTTACCATGACGTCGAGGTGGCTACCAGTCATTTTTGCGGTTGATGGAGGATTTTCATTACATGCTGCCTCACCTCCTCGAAATGTCGCTGTGCTCAGTTTTCCTCGTTTCTACGGCTTGGAGACCGACTTGATCGACGATATGGTGACGGTGATAGGGAACGACGGGTTGGTTATCGGCCTCTAATAGGACTTGGTGGTAAAAAACGGCGTACGAGGCCTGGTCGGCGCAGCTCTTCTTCAGCGTCAGCGTCGTCGTAGTTCTGTCGGCGGGCTCGATAATGGTCAAAAACGGCTTTCCTCTCACGGCAATAGCGTACGACGTGTCCAGGGCGTCCACAGTGCAAACAAACTGGTCTGTTGTCGGCCGTTCTCCATAGGTCAGTTTTCCTTGGCTGCGGTGCTGATTTCTGGACAAGGCTCCTAGGTTCCCTCGTCACAGCGGCTGTATAAGTGGGACGTCGTAGGGTGCCTGCAGACTTTGCGACAACTGGTGCCAAAACTCTTTCGACTTCGTCTTGGATGACAGTCTGTAGCGGCTGGGAATAGGAGTTCGGAAACTCATCGGGTCAATTAACTATTCGATGAACCTCTGCTTGTACAATTCTGCGGATAAGGGGCACCAAGTCTGGCTCGTCTTCCATGGCTGCTACTGGTACGACATTTGGTATTCTTTGAAATCTTCTTGGACCAACTCTTTTCTGCTTCATGTCTTCAATGTAGTTGCACCACTTGATGAAGTCAGCCGCAGTCTTAACTTCTTTCATTAAGAGCACCTGGTAAATATCTTCAGCAACGCTTTTCATTAAGTGCGGCACTTTCTCGTCGTCGGACATTAAAGGGTTGACCTCGTGACAAAGCCCTAATATACTCTGAATGTAGGACTGCGTACTCTCTCCTGCCTTTTGAGCCCTATATTTCAGTTGCTCTTCAGCCTTCTTGGTGTACTTCTGACGATCGCCAAAAAGTTCATTTAAACCCTTCTTGAATGCGTCCCAGGATTCAAGGCATCTTCATTATTTATGTACCAATACTTGGCCGTACCATCTAGGAAAAAATAGACGTTCGCAAGGCACATCATTTCATCCCATTTTTGGAACTAGGCCACCCGATTGTATTCTGTAAGCCAAGGTAGGAGTTATCTCCAGGCTCTCCACGGAATATTGATGGGCTCCTTAGAAGCTGGTGGGTAGGAGTTACCACGACAGGCTTCGTATCTTCGGCCATTATCTGCTTTTTCCCTCGTTCTGGAACGTAGAGACCAAATTCGGGGGGCAATCCTCTTAAACGAAGACTTCTGCGAATATTTTCAGAATTATCCACAATGATGAAATCGGTACCCCTGCGCTTCCACCAAATTTTCACAAAGATTTAAGTGAACACACCGTTGGCTTTAAACAAACAACTTTATTGAAGGAAAGTAGCGAATTGTAATCTTACAAGGTCGAGAAGTTTTCCCACGACTAGTGGGTATAAGCTTTTATACAGTAACAGAACATTCGAGGAACAACTAATTAACATAACAAAGAAAGGTCTAGAATGTTGAAGAACATAATGAAACAATAACTAAGGAAATAAACAAAAAATCCATACTTTAGATACAACAGCTGTGGTTGCTATCGAACTCGCAACCTCTGGGTTTGCATCGCGTGCTTTGACCACTCGGCTACTGAGATCGTTGGTAGGCTTTCTCTATGCGGCAGTATAATCACTCATTTCAAAACGAAACTTCTGTTTCGATGTGAGCTAAACTTAGAATTGACGCCATGAGGATACGTTCTCAATTAATCCGTTTATACAAGCCATGATATCTAAAGGAATATATATTATTGAATTCCTAAGACATAAAAAGGCAAATATTTTATAAATGCATATGTTATTGAAAATAAAAATGATGACGGTGATAAGGAAGGGCAGTAACTGATTAAGAGTTCTCTTGTTGAATCTGTGGAGTAATGCGATTTAATCAAGGCTCGTGACATAAAGTTGAAAGATAAAAAAAGAAAGATTTAATATTAATACATGAGAGTATCGAGCATATAAAAATGAATAATTTAAAAGACTTATTTATGTGATGTATATGCACCTATTAATATGAACTAATTTCTAATTATATTGTAGATTTTGTGGATTTCTTTATGTAAAAGCATACATAACTATAAATTATGTAATCCTACTTTTAAAAATTAAACATTTTAAATTCATTTACATATATTTCTGCTTTATTTACATTCTCTATAGCAGTAAAGTAAAATGTTTAAGTAATTTGCATTAAAAGATGTTAATAAAATTACTAAGAAACTAATATAATTAAGGTAAAAAGTGCACATATATCAAATTATATTTATCTATATTGACACTTATTACTTATAAAAAAGTTTTTTTTTGCTTCAGTAAAATTGTTATTTAACGGAAAAATATTTAAACAATTAATATTTAAATCATTTTATTTGATAAGCAAATATTATTTAAATGACATCAACTTAGTCAAATGAATATAATAAATTTATGATCTAGCGTACATTTACATTGAAGAAACTTATTTCTCAAGTATGAAAATATTTTTAAATATACACTTTGGTTCACTATTAAAAACAGAGTTCTATATCTGCAATGGTTCTCAACTAAAACGTGTTTAAGCAACAGGTTTCTCTCATTATAAAGATATTACAATTTTTAATAAGGAAATTGAAATATCAATTCAATAAATATGTAATACAAATTTTCTGATTCCAACTGTTGGATTTTTTTCAATAATGCACGAGAAGCAGTTTTAAATGAAATCTTAAATGCAGC
Source organism: Latrodectus hesperus (assembly GCA_037975125.1). Lineage (NCBI taxonomy): Eukaryota > Metazoa > Arthropoda > Arachnida > Araneae > Theridiidae > Latrodectus > Latrodectus hesperus. The sequence continues at coordinate 101,532,822 of CM075855.1, forward strand.
TTGGGCAAATAACGTAAAAGTGATATTGCAATTAGAGCAAAAATTTCATGAAACAAATATTACAAACAAGAAAACAATCCTGAATTAATAAAAATAAAAAAATTCTATTTAGTTTGGAGCTGTTTGTTATTTAGTGGTTGGACGCTGTATAGTTCTGTCTGTATTCACTTGACCATGAGGTTCAAACACAAAATGGTAGCAACCTGAACCAAAGAATTAGAAAGTGGTATTCACCGTTAACCTGATAACGATAGTAGTTGAACAACTGGTTGTTCAACTACTATCGTTATTATCCTATTAAATACTTACGAAAATGTCATGCAGAATAATGCCAAATTAGTTTTATAATTGGCAAACATGTTGACGAAATCATCTACATTTCGAAATTTTTTCTTCTTAAATATTTATTTGATTTTATATTATTAAAGATATAATTATAGATTTCATTTTATTATAGACATGATTACAGAATTAGAAAATTTATTACTCATTTCTTACCCTATTATTTATCTTAAATCTCTCAACACTAATATAATTCTGGAAGGTTGTATTTTATTTTTATTTATAACTTATATATTTTACAAACTATTATTCTCCACAAGAACTAATTTTACTAATACAATTATGTATATATATTTTTCAATTAAAATAATTGCTATGTTTATTTTACTATATTTTTATATCCTTTGAATTTTTTACAGGAAATAATTTTGCATACCAAATATTTTGTATTATTCTTGCTTAAATAAACATTAAAATACAGTATCCTTTAAAATTACATGAAGGAATTACTTGAAATATGGTCTTAGATGTAACTTGAGAATAGTTTGTAATGCAAATTCAATAAACACTATTTTTTCCAAAAATCACAAAGAAATCAAAATTTGCATATATTATAAACTTATCAAATTCAATTAAAACTATTTTTTGATCTTTCAAAATAATACAGAAAGTCTAACATATTTTTTAAATGGTGAAACTTGTAATTTAAATTAATCTTTGCTCCATTTTTTATGAATAACAAAACCAAATACCTTACTTCACTCAGTCACTTTAAAAATGTATAACAGCAACTCAAGCAAAACAAGGCATTTAGTAAAATGAGAAGTTATCTCATTTATCTAATAAAACTCTTAAAATATTCACTACTGTATTGTGTATTCATCTCTGCTAATATTAATAAATATAGAAAAGGAATAATTCCATTATTTCCTTTCTATGGTATATTAAGTAGCATGAGTAATTTCAATATACAAAAAATAGAAAAATATATACATATATATTTAGATGTGTAATTCACAATTCAAAAGTTAATCTCATGAGATAAAAACATAGAAATAAACAATGTAATTCTTAAAAATGTCAAGAATAGTTTGGTGTAATTAAAATTATGTAATAATTATAGAGGTGAAGAATACAATAGCATATTAATTAGTAAATATGCGTATACGGTTTCTACAAAAATGAAATACATACAAAAATGAAAAAGCACTTTGACAAAGAAAACCTGCAATCATTGAAAGATTAGTTTTCTTAGAAAATGTATGCTGAAACTATTTTTAAAATAACTTTGTAAATTTTTACGATTTTATGCGTTCAAAAGTAAAACTTTTGGCAAACCCTTCAAATAAAGAAAACTACATTTAAGTAATCAAATAGAATATAAAATTTTTTAAGTATGTATAACTCTAAAAATATTGTAAAACGCATAAATAGTTTATAATTAATCAACAAAAGATAATTTGTGTATTTTGTTTATAGATAGACAAAAATTTTTAAATCACTTCCCATGAAAATAAAATAAAAACAATTTATTTTAACTATTTTAACAATTTATTTTAATTTAAATATAACACATAATAATAAATTGTAAATGTCAGAATTTTTTAAGCAAAGCTTCATTACCATATCAAAATAACAATATATATATATATATATATATATAACTGTAAATAGAAAAAATATACTGCTTTGATATGAAAACTAGCTCTCACGAGTAATTCACGACAAATGTTTCCTCAATTCAGTGTAAGAATCAGCATGTCTTAGATTTATAATTCTAATTTGCAGTTTTAAATTTGTGGTTAGTGTATGAAATTTATTTAGTAATATTTAAAATCCTTTGTACATTATTACACATTGTAATTGTGATAAAATTAAAAAAATATTGTTAATATTTTTATTTGTTTATATTGTTACAACTGCTCATTTTAAAACATTGCTACATTTTTCAACATTTATGTATCATGCTGTTGACCACGTGTGAAAAACATATCGTTTAATGATGCAATTTAGCACCATATAAGCTGCAAATAAAGTTTTTATCTATTTGTTAAAATGAAAATATTAGTACGCTGTTTGGTATATTTTTCACATTTTGAAAAAAAAAATATTAAACTTTGCAAAATTCTTTGACATACTTTTATGAGGGAAATACGTCTATAGGTTAATATGTAATTACCCACTTTTCATGTTTTTTACCATTCAGAAAGAACCAATTGACACTGGTTCAGATTTTAGAATAAGGTACCCCTTGATGTGATGATGAAATTTAATTCACATCTTAGTTAAGCAATTTTGTTCCGGTCATATTGCTTGTCACATCTTGGCATCAAATTATCAAGGGATACCGGAATTAAACTTTTATCAACACAGATTAGAGTTGCTGAATAAATTACAATCTCAATATCATCAATTTGACAAGGAAGATTTTCCAAATATTAACAATTACTGGAATACTCATGTTTGAAAAATGTTTCCCACAATTCTAAGTTTATAAATCGTATTTAGTATATTAAAGAAGTCAATAAAAAGCATTATACATTGCAACATTCTGTAACCCGAGTCTAAAATTAATATATTAACAGGCATATAAAATTTACAAATCAAAATATAATTCGGCTAAAAAAGAATTTCTTATCTTTATAGAAGAGTTGAAATATTCAAATTAACTGTATGATTAAGAAATAGTATTAAAATTTGTTTTAATTCAATAAATGATTAATGTTGATTCTTTTGTACTGCAAACTTATTATCAATTAGACAACAATAATTCTACTTAATGGAAGTAGTTAATTTACTTCAACTGTTTCATAGTCAAGTCTAGTTTTTTATAATAATTTTTGAAAATATCATTTATTGATGTGATTTTGAAAAACACTACACATAATTATAGATACAAAGCCTTAAAACCAAAATTTATTCATTATGTTAGTATAGACACATCATGGAGGAATTTATTAAGACATCAGAAAAATGTGTGGAATTTATTTCTTGACAACAAGGGAACTCACCTTAATTCTTGCATTGTGGGCTGAGTAAATATGGCTTAAATATGGCCCAAGGGATGGTGCCTGCATTGAATTTCTTCAGAAAGCTTTAGAACAGTATTGTTATGGGTACTTACAAGACACTTTAACACAACATTTTGTATAGCTGCTGATGCAATGATTGCACACAATTTTAAAATACACATTTTCTGTTACAAAACATTTCTGCATTGATTCCCCCAGGTGAGAGAATTGGTATACGTGTACAATCAATACTTACAATCACACTAGGAAACCGGATTATGTGAAAGAATTTTTTATTGATCTGCAAGGAAACGTAATTGTTAAATCTTAAAAAATTATTAAAAACGTTTATTTAATTTCAATAGTTCTGAGAGAATTAAATATGAATTAACTGTACTAACATATCACACACATCCCGATGCATAGTTATATTTCATAAAAACGTGCTGTCAAATAATACCAGTTATTATCATTTTTCAGTTAGAAAAAGAGGCGTTAATTTACAGCTTCAATAAATAAATAGTTGAAAAAAATTTTTAATTAAAATTTCCAAGTTTTAATTACTCACACACATAAATTTAAACTTTGCAGTCATTAAAAATGAAACAATAAAATGAAGTTTAAATAAATGTATATAGTCACTAAGCTACAAAATTTGGGGACAATATTTTTTTACGGAAAAAATTGACAGGATAATGCATAAGTACCAAAGTTTATAATAGGCAGTTAAACAACCACACACTTTCATGTAATTCTGTACCATTCAAATAGATATTAAAAACCACATGCTCTTCCCTTAATTTTTACTATTTTATCTATTATATCTTTTTTAGACTTATATATATTTATCCAAAAGGAACATGAATGTTTTTACAAATTAAACGTTTCTTTCATCAAACATCTAAACAATAGAAGACAATGCTATAAGTAAAATTTTAATTTAATGCGATCGCAAAAAAGTAATAGTTTTGCTTACTTTGGAGATCACTTTTGAAATTATTGATTGGCTCTGCTATATCACCGATTACAAGTTACAGAGAAGTGCCGACAGATTTGTCCGTACACCTCAAGAAGAATATCTCCATTTGAAATAACAGTTTTATTCTAAATCTTTGAGATGTTCTTATATCCAGATCTGGCCAAGATTTTCGTCAAGAGATATCACTTGTGGATTTCCATTTCATCCTCTTCAGGTTTCTTTTTAGGTCCGTTTACAACGTTCTAATTCTCAAGAAACTCTAATCGCTGCAGATTAGAGTATAAATTAGTGTATAAAATAATTATCGTTAAATTACGACACATTTGAAATTTGTTTCGCAAATAGTAAACATTAAAAATTACACTAGAGTTGAAAAGAAATGCGTATGATCACTTATCGCATATATAAATTGCACACGCGCAGTCAGGTTTAACCTTGCTTTATAAGTTCTTGAACGCGCGTAGAGCCAGATTTTCGCCTCGATTACTCCTCTTGAAGTTGATGGTGAATACCGTTTCAGCTTTGAACCGAGATTTCGCTCGTACCGGACGGTCGAGGTTGATGGCTGAAAGTGACATCGGTAAAATATCGGGCAACCGGTTATATCAGCTTTGCCGATACCCTTCCATCGCTGGCCGAAAGGACTCCTATGGGCAAGCCGATTTTTTGTAATCGGCATTAGTGTGTTTGCTGGCTTCTTACACATTCTTATGTGGTCATTCGGTTCCTATTGGTTCCACCGACTCCAAACTTCGAAAATGTTAATCTATGTTTTGAAGCTAAAATGTTGCCAAATATCAATAAGCAGTTTTGGATATACGGACTTATTTCTCAGCTCTCGAAACCACCATTTTTGCAGAATAAGTAGACAATAACTCAAATTAAACAATAAACATACATTAATTAATACAATTATAAGATTTTTATATCAATACATACACCATTTTCATTTTTCGCAATAATGTATATATAAAATTTTGAGTTTAAGCAGCCAGAATTTTATATCTGTGTTGAAGGAAGAAAAATTATATATCATTCCCTGGTTCGCTCGAGAGAATAAAGAATAACATTTCTGGAAAGAGAATGTTTCTCATATTTTATTCCTGACGGAATCATTCTGCTGAAAAAACGCTCAACATTTATCAAAATGTTTGCACATCTGAGAAAGATGTGGAGTGCGGGGCTCGCCAAATAGACGAGTTTCTTATTTCCACGAAACAAGAAGAATTATATGTATTAGATAATTTTTTTTAAGGATACCATTTGTCGCGAATTTCTCGTGTTTTTTTTTGTGTTTTTTCCATTTTTTAAGCAAAAATGAAAAAGGAAGAACTTCTATGATAAATAGATGCGAAACATCCTTATAAAAAATTGTCGTCAGGAACTGGAAAATGTAAAAGCATTTCAGAAAAACACCGAGGAAATAGCAACTGTAATAAATTTCGCGCGGGCGCCTTTATTTTTGCAGTTATGAGATTATTCTGCTGTTATTGAATTCTGGTACAACCCAAATACAACTTAGCTTCAAGTTGGCGATACATTGTTAAATAATATATATCAAGGCATTATATATGTACTAGATCACTTAAATGAGAATATAGTCTGTAACTGTATTTCTATACACTTTTATTAACGTATTTAATTTAAATGCAGTTTTTATGGAAAAGACTGGCTTGTCTTGATTTGCTAGGGCTATTGAAAGGCACTGAGTTCGAATCCCCACCCAAATCAGCCAACTTAACTAAAAATGGTGTTAAATATGTCATTGTCTCCACGTCCTCCCTGTGCAATGATAGTTATAGGGCTAGCATGTCAATTACTACTGCTTGGTTCCTGCTTCTAAATTACGAGGATCGATTTTCTGGCGGCACTCCCGTTGGGTGCCCCACTATAAAATGTGCCATCATTTTATACTGCTGAAAGATAAAAATCCTGGTAGCTGGGCACTGGAAACCGCAATTTTTATGAATATGATTTTATCAGATTTTCATCAGTATACAATTAATTGTATTAATAAATTCTGTGATCAAATATTTTAGTTAAAAAAAAGTCTAGATAAATATCCTGTGTTTAATATATTTTCTTGAAATGCAATATTTCCTTTTAAGTCAGATGATTTAAAAACTTTAATTTTTCATTAATTAATATAATTCTAAAATTATGATTTCAGTATTTCCTACTTTTCAATAAACATTAAGTTCTATAATAACATACTGCCGTGTTTTTACCATTTTACAACTACTTCATGCAAAATGAGTTAACAAAGTGTCTTTGATTCCTCTTCAACAGTGACTGAAATATCTTTCTTGTCGAAATATTATATTTGGAAAATATTTTACAGGGATTTATATATATATCTTATCTATCTTAATACTTTTATAGATACCTTACCTATAAAATAGTTATTCTTTGATAAAAACTTTTCTGATATAACTATTTTATAGATAAAGTTCCGTGTATTGTTTAAATTGATACATAATAAACTACAATTTATTGAACTGATTAAAAGTAATTAAAATTGTCTTTCGCGTCACATTCGAATGACATTGGAGTCAGTGCTGTATTGATTACTATTCGAAGGGTTTTTTTATTCTTTCTATGTTTGAATAGAATGCTCAGACTTAAAGTAAGTCCACAAGGAAGCATTCGTTTTCCCAGAAAAATTGTCTCCAACACAATAAGCTTTGGAAAACAATTTCTCGCGAAGCGGACGAAAAGATTTGCTGCTAGAGGCTCTCTTGAGAGTGTCCACGGGATTTCTGCTGTGAACATCTCGCGGAGTTTGTTTCTGATGCAGATGAAGCGAGGCCTAAATGCGTAGGAAGGCCGGCATTCTTTACACTGACCGATGACATTTTAAAGCAATATATGAAATTTAATATCTTGTTTAGGACTATTACTTAAATGCAGTCAAACCGAATTTATGCGATGATGGATAGATACCGCATAAAATAAAACGCATAAGAAAATCGCTCAAAACTTTGAGCACGGCTGCAAAAAATGGTTTATTAAAGATATTTTTTTAATCTGGTAAATAACAACCGCATAGAAATGTCTTGAAGAAAATTACTCAAAACCTGGAGAAATAACTGTGAATTTCTTTCTGAAGGAAGGCTAGTGTATTCAGGACAACGATAATCATATAAGGCAAAGCAGAAAAGCAAACTTTACGAAAGTAACGCAAATTATAAAATATCGTACAGATAAAAAAAATGCACGAAAACAGTGTGTATTTTATTTTCATTCTTTAAGCAGATTACATATATTTTAATATGTAAAAGAAAAAAGATCCTTTATTAGTGGGCAACCAAGCGGCCGACTTTAAATATCCGTCAAATGGCTACTATGAGGACTTTTCCCAAATATGAGCGCTAAGCAGGCGGGCATAAGCGTCTCCCATTGTTTAACAGTGACTGGGAGTTTTCGCATTGGAAAGCGATGTGATTATATAGTGAGTTTGTGAGCTTGTCTTCATTTAATGTTAAGTTAACTCACGTCACAATGAAAATTTAAGGAAACAAATCCAAATAGACATTTGTGAATTACAAAAAAATAGACTTTTGGTTTTTGCATGAATGGCTTCCGAGCTTCAAGGTATTATTTGTCATTATCTATGCAAAGCCTTCCTCATGGTCTATACTTAAAAATAGCTTTAGCATCCATTAACTGTTAATTTAACAGCATGAGAGTTCAAATTATCAAATATACAGCCACATTTTTTGTTGAAATTACTTAATTAAATTATAAACCAGAAAAATTAAAACAGGAAGGCACTTGTCGTAGTGTCTATTTAACATTTTGATCCCTTCTTAAAATCATTAACACCTGGGATACTTTAAGGGTCGAAAAAAGGAATCAATGGTCTTGGGGGAAAAGCGTTTGAAAACATTCACGTTCAGTTCTTTCATTTAATGTTATTTCTCTCCATTGATTTCTGTTCTCAAAACAATCATGCACTGTGTGTTACACTGCATCAACAGAGCTGTAAGCCGATCTAAATAAGATTTATTTAAATAAACAACAATCTCACCTGTTTCTTGTTAATCATTTTTTCATTGGAAAGGAACAATTGCGAAGATATATAAAATTCAGAAAGTGATAAGGAATGAGTCTTAAAGAGTAGATCCGTTTCAGATGGTCAAAAGATATAATCGAAACTCAATGAAAAGAGAAAATACTGAAAATCATTAGGTAATCTTTTCCACAGATGATTCAGATATGGTGTAACTCACAAAGTGGTAACTTTTTAATATATTTTTTCCTTGAGTGTGTGTGTCGCTATTCTATTAATATTACGTTCGTGTAACAGTACTACTAGTGAAATTTTATTACCAATGTACTAAGGTATCTAGTGCATTATGCACTATTAAGTTAAATTATATTGTACTTATCACTATAATAAAAACGTGACTACAATTTTAATTATTATTGAAGTATAAAATCTGCTTAAGATGGTGAGATGCTTCTATTTTTTGGATAAAATTAACGATTTCAAATTGTTTTTGAATGGGTTACATTCCCTAGTTTTTAATGTGCATGAAGGAAAAATTCTCTTGAACAAAATGTTTTTACAGACTAATGAACAGTATCGTTTCATTTATCAGTATGTTTAATTAAGAATACATAATAGTACAGTTTGTAAAAATGTAAAAAAATAAAAATTTTATTTCTTGTCATTATAATTGTTCATATTAAATAGAATATTTATTCAGAAAATTACTACAATTTCGCAATCTCAAACCATGTATTCAACATGATCATATTGAAAATTCAAACATTTTTGCATAGTAATATTCATTATTTTCATTTCCAGTATGAGGTAAACAAGTTCTTTGACAAACTCAACAAAAAGTATTCAAATTTAATGTAAAAACCAATATTTTTTAAATAAAAATAATAATAATAGATCAATATTGCATTAAAATATATTTGCTGTTGAGTATATAATTTTTTGAAGCCCGGTGGCTTAGTGGCAGTGTTTCACGCTCCCACGACACAGGTCCGAGGTTCGATCCTCGGGCTAGGCAAGGTTGACTCAGCCTTTCATCCCTTCAGTGGGTCGATTAACTGAGTACCAAGCGAGCTTGGGAACTAGACATTGGGGGTCTTACGTTAGGCTGACCACCTAACTGGGACATATGCTTCGCACCCCAGGGCCCTCGGTCATGAAAACAGTTATGGGCACTGTAGGCCTTGGCCCACGTGAGCTGTCGTGCCATGGAGTTTAGTTTATATAATTATTCATTTAAAATAATTGTTTTCTCACTAAAATATTTTCAACTTTTCCATCTGATAGACCATTATTTCCTTAAAATATTAATTTTTTCATTTAGTAAATAAAAATTTATTTATAGTTGTGACAAGTTCTACTCTAAGAGAGTCATATGTATGAAATTCTGAAATGAAAACTATTTATGAGATAAAACGAAATTAAAAAGATTTGTCTAAAAGATAAAATGGTTCGTTGGATATTATTCGCTCTCTCTCTCTCAATATCAAAAGCTGCATTAAATATATGCGGACGTTTATTCAAAATAGCAACTCTTCAATTTTTCTTATGCAAAATGGAAAAATTTAATCTGTTAATGTTTAAAAAAAGATTAAAAATTCTCACAGAATCTTATTCATGGACAGAGAAATGACATCTTTTTTTCCTAAAAGTAATTTTAAAGAAATTGTTTTTGAAGACACCGAATTTCAATTTATCTAACTTTACGAAAAAAGCTCCCAATTTTCCTTAAGCCAAAAGATTTAAGGATTTCTAAATCGTTTCAGCAAATTGACTTGATAAAAGAATTCAGCTGAATGAGAAACTTTTTCAGTCTATATACAGATATATCGGAAGATTATGTGAGAGAAAAATTTCATTTGAGTGTTAAACAATTGAAAATAACTTCTCACATTCGGATTTAAATGTTCGCTTCTTTTAATTCCTTCAATCCCACACTATCTTTTATATCCTTCTAAACTTTAGAGAATAAATTCTTCAATTTTAAATTATTTAACTTTCAGGAAATTTAATTGCTTTTACTATTTATAAATAATATATTAGTGAACCGAAATTTTATTAAAACATATATGATGCTACTACTCTGGGAAATATGATGTGCCTTTCGCTTTTAATGAGTCAACAAGTTTGTATAGCTTTAATGATTTTTTATTTTGCTCCTTCTTAATATTCACTTTACGTCTCATCTTTTGATTTTTACTCTGCAACTTTTAAATGTCTTACATTTTTCATAAATATTGTGGGTCCGATATCATTCTTTTAAACTTCATTCGGAGAGTACACTTTGCGAAAATCAGCATATAAGAAAAATATTTTATGTTAAGATATTTTTCAAATGTTTATAAACTCGATATTTTAATGTCATATAGGATACATTTATTTACATTTTTAATGGAATATTTGAAAATTAATATCGTTCATTGACGAACGTAAATTTTCTTGCTTTGTTTGTAGGTTTAAACTGAGTCAAGACGAGCTTGCAAGTAATTATTTTAATATGGAGGCATTACTAATCACCGCCTTGGGCGGTTAACTGATAGCAAAAGAAATCCCGCTTTGTCTGGGAGAGTTTTCTTCTCTTTACATATTTTTGCCGCCACGCTAAGACAGTGACTTAATATTCTGAAACGGAACAAAGAGCTTTGAAAAACTTGATTATGTTATATGTGTGTGTGTGGTATGTTATGTGGTTATATTTATATTATTAGTCATATTGTGATAAAAATGCATTAGAGGATTATTTAGAAAATGACAAAAAAAGCATAACTGAAAATTTTATAATATTTGATGTCAGTGGATGTGGTTACGACATAAGTAGTGGGTGTGATATAAATAATAATTTTACCAATGGGGATGTGGACATCATGTATTTTCGCTCAAAGATTGCTAATATACCAGCGAAACTAAATCTTGGTTGAACTGAAACCAGTTTGGCATTAAAGTCCTGTGTAATTAATTTTTGTTTTACACTCATGTCCATTAATTAAGGATTATTCAGAATTACACAGAAATTGAACTCTAAAATAAAAATTTCATATGTGTTCAATTATCAAACACATCTTGAACAATAACATCCAAATCACAAGTAATCACCAGATGGTGTCGATAGTACGTCAAAATGACGAGAGTGTAAGAGAGGGGTATATCAGGAATAGTTGCAAAGAAGTAAAATTGTTCACAAGCGCTTTAAAATCCTTTCAGTGGAATAACCACATAGTTATGGCACAAAGGAAGCATTTGGATGATGTTTTATGTGGTAGAATTATCGGCTGTCTGGAATGTGGACGTACCCAGCTGGAAGTATCGGAGGAATTTGGAATCACTCAGAGAGTAATCTCCACGTTTTGGCAACTGTTCCAAGATGATGGTAATGTCAGTAGACGTTACAGCACAGGTCGCTCCGACTTACAACGCCGAATGAGGACCAGTATTTGGTTGTTACTGTCAAAAGAAACAAACGGAACAACGCATCAGACTTGTGTCGTCAGCTCTTTTCAGCTACCGGTACGACAGTTTCAATGCAGATCGTGTATAAACGCTTAGGGCACATTGGTCTATATGCTCGTAGGCTTGTCAGATGTGTTCCACTTACTGCAACTCACTGTCACCTACGGTTAGCCTGGAATAGGGAGCATGCATTGTGGACACCGCAACAGTGGTCGTGTAATGTTTTCCGACGAGTCCAGGTTTAGCTTTCAGTCAGATTCTCCCCGGGCTTTCATATGGAGAGGGCCAGGTAACCGTTACCACCAAGGGAATACCATTGAAGGACACCGTTACGGGAGTGCAGGATTGCTCGCTTGGAGTGGAATTATTCTGGGTTCCAAAACTAACCTGCATGTTCAGAATGTAACCATGACAGGCCACATCTAAGGAGATGTCATTCTGTAACAACTTTTACGTTTGTTTCGGGGGGCATGTGTGCAGAATTTCTGTATGTGGATGACAACACCCGTCCTCACTGTGCAAACATTGTAGGCAAATGCCTTCAATCGGAAGATATCACCCATATAAACTGGTCAGCATACTCACCGGACTTGAATCCAATAGAGCATATGTGGGACATGGTTTGCCGACGAATTGCAGCCTGTCAACCCTCTCCCACATGTCAACTGGAACTTCAGAGAGCATTGCTTGATAAGTGGTGAAATATTCTCCAAGATTAGATTGATAATTTTATACCTGGGCGTTGTCTGGGGGAAATACTATGTATTAACCATCATACCAATCATGTTATATTGGTTTTTGTAAATAGGCTCTTATTTGAAATTTGCTCCAGGGAGTAAATATCGCAATTTTAATTAATGATGTCAAACATATAGCATCTTTTTTGTTCTTTACCTTCTGTTTAATAAATAGACTTTACAAATAACTTGCATTTGTTTTGCTTTTGTCCCTTTCTTTGCCTGAACTTACATTAACCTTAATTTATGGACACGAGTGTACTTAAAACTTTTTTCCTTGGCTTTGTAAAATTTTTTCGAATTAACATAAATGAGTGAAATATATTTGTGCAGAATTTCCCAGTTCATAATTTCGAAGTAAAATATAAATAATTGTTAAACATTTTTATGAATGACCTTTTTATAAAAATTATTAATTTAACAACTTTAATATTTATAATTTTATACCTTATGTTACGGAATATAGCTTCTAATGCATGGTATTAATGTACAGAATTAAAGGAAAATGACGATTTGAGCCATTTCCCCCCCCCCTCAGAAATCTTCATGATTTATAAACAGAAACCAAGTAAGAAATTCCTAGATTTGGGCCTTAGCGAACACTTGGAATATTATGGATTTAATGGGCTATAAAATTCTATCTTACAGTAATAATGAAGGCTCAACAAGAGTCCTATGAATGCACACTTAGTCTACCAGAGAGAACGCATATTTTGTGTTAGCGCTTCCAACGGAAGTAAAAATCACCACCTTCCACCTCCGGTCGACTCTATCACATACGCTACAGGATAGTTTCTAATAAATAAAATTATATCGCAATTATTTTACCCCGTTAAGGAATATATTAGAAAACCTATAAAATAAAACAGAAACAAAAATTTTAGAAACTTTAATAAAAGAAAATAAGAGCAAAAATTTTAAAGTGTTTTCCAATAGATGATTTAATTTCAAAAATTCTTGCTAATATATTCAAAGAATACTGTCATCTAAGAGCTACAAAATATGTTCTAAAAAAAAAGAATAATTTATTTCGATTCAATTATCTCAAACTGCTTATTTTACGCAATGAAACTAGTTTAGGGACACTGTGTGATATGAACTGGTTTCATGAAACATTGCTGATCTCAGTGTTCTTGAAGGAGGGACATTTTTCGGAAGATAGTTATTTTGTAACAGTGATTCTTCAATAAACTTCTAAAAAGTGACGTTCACTGAAGAAGGATTTTTTTCCGTTCCTCTGATGACCGCATTGTCTTAAATAATTGCTTAAAATGTGTTACTGTTTTAGATTCTATAGATAAGCATTTCATGTGTGTGTGTGCCAAAGATTATGTTATTTTTTTCTTTGCATTTTTATGTTGGTACCGAAGAGTTGTCAATTACTAAAAATCTAAAGGTTTAAAATTTTTAAAGCTCTCGTTTAATATTTTTATTTAATCTTATAATTAATTAATTATGGAAAAGTATATTTTTCACTCAAATGAAATTTGTTGAAAATCTGAAAGAAACTGAAGCGGAATCTTTTCTTGATTGCAACGAGGAATCGAGTCCTGGAAGAATTTAAGCAAAATACTTAAAATCTAGTTTTCAAATCCTTTTTATAATTCTGTTTTGTATTTGAAAATTTATATTTCAATTTCATCAACTTTTTTTAATATCCAAAATATTCTCAGCTTAAATCTACAAAACCTTTCAATTTTCAACAGGGAATAATCAATATTTTTTCATTATTTCACTGATATAACAATCTCATCTACAAAATTTCATTAATGAAAAAATATGGAAATACGTCTGTCGTATCTTTTGAGAGAATGCAAATTTTAATTTACAACAAACATCTTAAATATCATTAATTATGAAGAATGAATAATATAAAACATAGCATGAATATTTCACCACTATTTATGCCTAAAATACAAAAAAGCATTATAAATTAAGAATAAATGTATAAAATTAATAATCTTGGCGAATATAAATTATATATATATATATATATATATATATATATATATATATATATATATATATATATATATATATATATATATATATATATATATATATATATTTATTTATTTCATGCACCATCATACACTGAATATACTATTTTTGAGCAATTTTTTATTTGCCCGACTTTTTTGGGCAGAATATGAAAATTTCAATTCCATTGAAATATAAGTAACGAAAGTATCAATAAAAATGAAATGGTTTGATCGGTCTCATTTAGTTTTCTTATTTTTACATACACATTATTTAAGTATTTTCCTCGTATTACATAACATATTGCATAAATATTTCCATCTGTATCAAATACTTTAAACATGTATTGTTATCCCACTACAAACCTTCACGTGCCTAGTCTAGTACTGGTCTGTATAATTTTCATCACTACTTTTATTTATTTTTAATTTAAAGTGTCAGTTCCTTTTTCAGCTTTGCCTTAATCATCGTGAATGCCTCGTGTCTTGGTCTCGTTTCAAAGGCAATTCCTAGTTATTTCATAAAGTTTTTTTCTGCGTTAGAGTTTTTTATACGGTCCAAGTTCACCGTAATAAAAGAATGCTTTTTAATTGTGCTACGAAAACTGTTTTCATATCTATACTCGGTTCTATATCATATATATGTCTTTCATTTAATGTGGTCATTACACACCGCACAAAAATAGATTTGAGCGCATCTATTTTTATACACACATTATAAAATACAATCAATCTATAATAACAGATCCTTTCAAATATTTGTGTCTTCTCTTATATTGTCCTACACTTGTATTATAGGATTACATGTTCATTGATTTTAATTCTTTTAACTTAATATTGTATATTCAACGATAATTCATCAAAAATATAGTTCATTTGCATTATGAAGTGTTAGAAATGGTTTCTGTAAATTTGTGTGCAAATAAATCAAATTATTTAAGCTTATGAAATGCACTTTCATAATGAAATTAAATTTTAAAAAACGTATAAAATTATATTTATTCAAGTACTTGTTATAAAATTTATTGTTTATTTTTTGTGTTTATTTTCATAAAAATGATTATTTCTCAAACCCTAATCTTAATATCCATGAAGTAATATCATGGCAGAAGATAAATTTTTAATGGCATAGTAAATCCCTTTTTATGCATATTCTGGAAGATTTAATTGACTATCCGCAATTAAGGTGCTGTTCCATTAGCTGAATACATTTCGAACGGTTAAGTACGTCACAAAAGAATGAAATAATTTGGAATTACTATTACTGAAAAATATTTGTTGTTGCTCCATAAAACCAAGCTGGTGGGGGTTGCAGATAATCTGCAGCGGCGATCGTATACATGATACCATCCATTTAACCAAGCATGTTGGCCAGTTTAGTTTTGTGTCGAAATAATCCCGGTGAACTGGCCGCTTCCCTCGACGTCCCACTGGTTGAAGAATCATGAATGGGGCTCTCACATCTCTCTCAATATTTAACAATTGTTGATGCTTTCTTGACGACGCTTCCCTCCAGAGTCTATACGCATAAAGAGAAGAATGCTTATGAGCTATTTCAACTGAAGCATTAACTCAGCTGCAAAATATTGATTCAACATCGGGTAACGCATCATAACATTCATTTCATGTTATTTTAAAAGAAAATTTACACACGCGCAAACCTATTTTTACGCCAGGTCAAGAATAAACGCATAAAATCACACAAAAGTTCACGAATACAGCTACGTATATAGTTGCTGTAACACAGATTAAAAGTGTATTTCACACGGTGTGAGTAGAGACCGCATAAAATATTTCACGTAATACTTTCTTAAGGTAAAAATCTTCTTAATCTTTCTCTAGGAATTGTATTTTAAGTGAAATCAAGGCACTAAACTAGAACATTCAGGATACCAACAACCCGTTCAGGCAAAGCATAAAAATGATGAAAATAGTGGACTTATTTTAAATGAGAGATAAATATGTATAGCGATGTATAGATAAATATAATAAAAATGGTATAAACTAGGAACTTGAAAGCACTGGATTTATGAATGCGCTGCGGTAACGAAAATGTAATGTAATTGGCAAATCCAGTAATTTTATAATGTAATAATATATATCTAAAAAATCGTAAAAAATAAATGGCCGATCAAACGTTTTCATTTTTTTATTGATCATTTATCAATCTTGTCAAAATTGGATTGAAACTTACGTATAATGCTCAAAAGATTGCATAAAAATAATGACACAGATAAAAAATTGCACGGGTTGGAGTGCGCTTGAACTCAAAACCACTTTCATAACTGCTGACAATTTATAACTTTTTTGTAACACACATGCTTATGTTGAAATATAATAATTCCATTTCTTTAACTCAGAAAAGGAGTTTCTTGAGACACGCAGCTCTTGGATAAGCGAAAATAATTAGATCCTCAGTTTTGAAATAAATAAATGTATTAAACATTCTCCTTACAGGTTATGCACAATGGAATATAATTTCTAAAATGACGCGTTAGCCAAATAAAAACTCGAATTAAAATAGTAATTTTAAAGCGCATTTTACCTAAATATATAAAAATTGCGGTTTTCATTTAAATATTTTGCTAAGGATGTAATTAGTTATTCTTTTAAGTAGCTCTGAAGTGTCAAAATATCTTATATATAATTATAAAATGCCCTAAAATGTTGACCTTAAAAATATGCTCATTTGTTGGAAGTGCATTTAAACACGTTATTTGGAAAAATAAAATTACATATAGTTCCCTTGCAGGAAACCCATTTGAATATGACTTAAAAAAGGAAAATTATTTGAAGTTCCCCAACTACAAATTGTTTTGAACATCTGATTTATAAAAAGGAAATTATATGACGGTCCCTTCATGATAAAACATTTTTAGTATGTGTGTGTTTTTTTTTTTCTCTCAACTCTCATTCTTTGTACATGAGGCCTCTAAGTAAATCAGAAATTACTGTTTAAAGAGAAATCCGAATCACCATGAACATCAACGCTTGCATTGGGAATCGAAGCCATAATTTGCTGATTTGAAAGCTAAAATGCTAACCATTTAGCTACCAGCTCGGAGCCAAAAAAGTGTATAAATGCAACATTATTCTCTACACTTTCATTCAACACTATTCGAATGAAGTATAAAAATCAACTTTCAAGCTTCTCCCGTACACTAAACGTTTTTCTGTTGCTCTACATTCCCGTTCTCATAACATTTGAGGGGTAATTACAATTTAAATGGGTTTACAACAAAATTCTTCTCCCGAGGAGGGAATCGCACATATGAATTTTCGAACTAAAATCCCAGACCAATAAACAGCTCGAATCTTTATGAAAAGGGGGAGTCATAAGAGTAGGGGCCAGTACAATGACGCCCACTCATGCCTCACTCGGTTTGCCGCAACGCGTGAATAGATCAGCCCAAATATATAAGCATATGTGTGAAAATATTTCAAATAGTAATTTTCAATCGACAATACAATGGATTACTAGTGAGAATAATTAGGAATAAAATATTTTACATGTATTAAAAATAAACTATATTTTAATATAGTTTATTATTCTATTATAATGAAATTTATATCAAAAACAATTTATTTGTTGTTATTGTGGAGTGCCAGCTAGACTGGCAATATAGGTTGCGCTGCTCCACTTTTTCAACTGAACTATATTTTGGTGTGGAGTCCGACTTCTTCAGTACATACATGCCATAGAGACCTGTCTACATGGTAGGCAACCATTTACAACACATTCATACTCATAAAGGACAAAGACAGGATAGATAGAGAGAGATAGTACATCCATGCCAGAACTGGGATTCAAACCCAGGACCTCCCTATCCGTAGTCAGGGACTCTGACCACTAGACAGGATGGGCGGCAAAGCAATTTATTTAATTATTGAATATAAATGAGTACTGAAACCTAATTTTTTGTACGGTATATGAAAATATTGATCAAACCGTTGTGTGAAATTATCAATCAAAATATTAAATGATTTGATCACCTATTTAGTTTTTATTTTAAACTTTTATAGCTAATTCATCAAGTGCCAAAAGTACATTTGTATAGTTACTCCAGTACAAAGTAGAATCACATATTCAGTGTTTTAAGTGCCTAGTTTAGTTTTGGTCCATATAACGCTTTCATCACTATATTTATCACAATCATTTAATATATACTTGATGCCCACTCTATCTAGTAGTTAGCCTGCGTGACTGCGTATAGGAAGGCCCTGGGTTTGAATCCATGTTCGAAGATGGATGTACTTTCTCTCACTCCTGTCTCTCCTTTCCTTATATGAATGGGTTGTGAATGCTTACCTACCCTATAAACGGGTACCTAGGGCATGTGTGTACTGAGGAAGACGGCCTCCACAACAAATTACGGCTTAGTTGGAAAAGTGGAGCAGCACACCCCATATTGTCAGCCTTATATATTTTAGTTCAGTTCGTTTTTCTGCTTTGCTTAATCGAAGTGTCGCTATCCTGAATATACCAGCTTCGTAATTTGATTTCGTTTAGAAAGCAATTCCTAGTTATTTCATAAGGTTTCGAGTTATTTTCTATGTGAGACTTTGCGGCCCCTGTTTACCACATAAAAAAGTACTTTTTTTGCGAAAAGTATTTTTCATAGCTGCATTCATTATATTTTCTACGATTTTATTTATCAATTTTCTTTTATACGTTCCCTATCCCACGCTCATACACGAATAGGAGTGTATGTTAAAAATAAGTTTAATTTTATCCTTTTAATGAAATTTTTATCAAAAATCCTTACTGTATTGAAGTGTTAACTTTAAATAGTACTTATTTGTACTAAAATGGATCATTTCACAGCGGCCTGTGTAAGAACCGAAACTTGGGAATTGGTGACGACATTTACCATCTATTGCTTCTTTCGAGGAGGGTCTTGCAAGATGGTCAAATTTTGCGCCCTAAAGCAGCCTCTGCACTCACACCCGGATGGTCTACTTAAGCCTTCGATGCAAAAAATGGCAGTTTTCAGAGACAAACCCCCTAACACATATAAATTCAGAAAGCAAAATTAGAACATAATACTGAATACAAAGCACCCCTTCTTTCCACCAGTGGAGGTGGAATGGCAAATATAGGATTTCAAAAATTTAAAACATAAAATGGATTTCGCATGACATGTATATATTGTACAATATTTTCGTAAGATATTCAATATAGGTATATATCTTGTTTAAATGCTTCTTAAATGCAATTCAATACCACTTTGTTCTATTTTCCTGTTCTGCAAAGTGGTAGTGAAAATGTTAGACAGTTTAACTGCTTTTCAAATAAATCGGTTTAGCTTTAAAATATTTAAAAAAAAAGCAATGATAAACTTTGAAAGGATTAAAAATAAGTTTGTGTTTATAGAGGTTTTCGTTTCATTCTTTAACATGAATAAGTTTATTTTTTCCATTTAAAAAATGTAAATGCATTTCCTAATATTAGTTTCTTGGTGATTTCCTGCAGTATGCATAAATTCAAGGAATGAGTGTAGATTGTCTCCTTCCACTATTAACTTTTTTTAAATTATCAGAGCTCACATAGGGCACAGGCATTTGTTTATAAAATCGACACAAAAAAAGTCCAGAAAAACTGAAAACTAGTCTGAGAAAGCAAACTGAACTTTTACTGTGATGGATTTCCCATTCTCTTGTGGATTGTTCTTCCTATTATATTAACGACTAGGGAACTGGTTATTTTAATAGTGCAGCATGTAATGCACATAAAAAGTGTGAAATTTTTTCGAATCAATTTCAACAACCTAGTCGACAAACTTGTTATTTTTCCATTCACATCTGCACAATTCACACAGAGCGGGATTTACTATTATTTCATTTATGGAAACTTTCATTGATCCTATTATATTATTTAGCGCCGGTTCTGAGTTTTTCACACAAATCTGGAAATTTTAAATGTGATCCGTGTTGACTGCGGTTTTATTTACAAAACAATTTATTTATATGATTAATAATAATTTTTGATAAGTCAAACTTAAAATTTATCTTTGTGTTACTATAAACGAACATAAAAGGGAAATTTGCTACCAAATATTTTCCTTTTATTTTTTTAAATAAAATGTGATAAATCTGATGACAGTTTTGTTGCATTTAACCTACATTATATAACACTAATTATAAGCAATTTTCCCCACATGCAACAAAGT
Organism: Latrodectus hesperus; assembly: GCA_037975125.1. Classification (NCBI taxonomy): domain Eukaryota; kingdom Metazoa; phylum Arthropoda; class Arachnida; order Araneae; family Theridiidae; genus Latrodectus; species Latrodectus hesperus. The sequence continues at coordinate 101,553,436 of CM075855.1, forward strand.
ATAAATTAAAAATTCATAGAATTTTTAAGCTTCTTGATTTAAAAATCATTTCAACTTATATTTATTAATAACTAGAAAGTGTTAAGCTTTTTACACTCACATATGAATCAGTTTTATTCATATATAATTGCTTGTAAACAGATTTCTGATTTATAAATTCATGATTCAGTATGAAACACTGAAACGCAATGCATAAAAATGTGTTTTTGATGGATATTAGCGATTTAAATCCTTCATAATTCACCAAATGGACGCGGATGAATTCCTCGCCAGTTCTGCTCCGCTGGAAAATTTCAGAGCAGATCCACTCGAGTGTAAATGCTGTCTGCTTGAGAGGAAACATCACGAATTATCTCGCCGTTGAGTCTCTGGAGCGTGAGGGGTCTTGACAGCAAAAACGTCCGGCCTTTTGCTGTCAGCACTGCGAATCAAGCTCCCCTGCTATTCAAAACCACTGAGAAAAAGCTTCTTTCATGCTGAAATGAGTCTTTCTTCTCTTTCTGATTTGGAGTTAAATACGGACTCCAAAGATTTTAACGTGATTCGGAAAAGTAACTTCCGAACTGCTCACCATTTTCAGGAACTATAATTTGGCACAGTGCATTTATATATTAAGATATATTCTTTTATAATATTAAGATATTATATAATTATTAAGATATATTATCTTAATATTTATAAAGTCTATAAATACTAAGATATATTATTTTTCCCTTTTTTTCCAGACCATGAGGTACATAAGATGATCATGATAGAAAGAGAAATTTGGTGATAATTTTCTTTTCAAAAACTGCGTAATTTATTATATACAGATGATTCCAAAACTTATACTGTAGTAAAATTTTTGAATATAACTTATAAACAATTATATTTATAAGCACAAACTGTAAAGTTCATAAGCTATTTGGAAGAAATCTAATTGGATTACAATTTGTGTCCAAAAAAGAATATCTTCGTGAAGATTTTGCGTAAAATGTATATAAGACTCTGAAAATTAAAGACATATCGGTGTTTTGTGTGCACTTTACGAGATACTTTTAAGAAAATGAAAATGTTTATGAGGTTACAGTGCTAATTTTTTTAAAAATAAAAATTTTATATATATATATATATATATATATATATAATTTTTAAAAATAAAAATTATATATATATATATAAGATATATATATATATATATATATATATATATATATATATATATATATATATATATATATATATATATATATATATATATATATATATATATATATATATATATATATATATATATATATATACTATATATATATATAGTATGTTCTAATTAAAGTCCCTTGCCACCTTCTTAACTTCGAAACGGCTGCTGCTATATTCATAAAAGTGGTGTCTAGGTATAGTAAAATAGCCATGCGCTACTGAATGAAACCACCTACCGCGCCACCTGGTGGAAAACTGTGGAGTTAGCATTCGTATCTCGAAAACGGAACGAGATAGTTAAAAAAAAGTGATTTACAAAGTTGTAGAGCATCCTCTATTTACTACGAAAAGATACCTTTAATGTGAAGAATACAACGGTTAAAACGCGCATTTGTTGTATCGTGCTGTGACGTGGCACATCGTACGTGTGCATATTTGAAAAAACAAAAAATCATTTTCGTGATTACTTTTTTCACTTTTACTTTGAAATGGGAAGAACGGAAGTATTAAAAATAATTCCAACAAGTCGTATACAGTATGCAAATATGCAAAAAATGTCATGTCTGTTCACCTGAGACAGCTATAAAAGAGACATACATCTTCTTGGGCTGTAGTATGTTGATGCTCATGGTCATGGCTTAGTATTCCGTAGCTGAGTATTGTGAGATGGTTTTACTGTACGGTGAATGTCGACACAAGGTATGATCAGCAGCAAGGTTGTACCGCCAACGTTTCCCTGCAGGCCCGCATCCTTCTCATCAAACCATCCAAACTGTTGTAAAACGTTTAAGGGAGACAGGTTGCGTTACTAGTCGACCTCGATCTGGCCGCCCAGCTAAGGTAGGACGGCAAGTTCCACCGGATGAGGTATTAGCATATGCCCTCGCATATCCGAAATGCAGCATAAGAGAGATCAGTCAACACTGTGGTCTCTCCAAAAGTCAGATTTGGAAAATCCTAAGCGAATCAGGTGATTATCCATACCGACCAACGCCTGAAAAGGTTTTAGTGGACGGGGATGCCGAGCGACGCTATGCATGGTACAACTTCGTCATGAATCAGATACAGGTCCAGCCAACATTCTTGGCAGATATAATGTGGACGGATGAGGCATGCTTTTTACGGAATGGCATGTACAATAGGCAAAGCACCCATTACTGGGCGCTGGAAAATCCTAAATGGTTCGTCGACGTTCGACATCAAATGCGGTATTCTATTAACGTTTGGTGTGCAATTTACAGTAACTAGCTGATAGGCCGAATATTTTGCAACGGCACGTTAATGGGTGCATGATATTTACAATTGCTACAGAAGGTAATACCCGATTTTTTGGATAACCTGCAGTTGTTTAATCTGAAGAATCTATGGTTTAAACATGACTGCGTGCCTGCTCACAAGACATCTCCAGTGAAGCAATACCTCGTCAAGGAATTTGGCAACCAAATACTAGGGTATGGCGGTTTCGAAGAGTGGCCTCCACGTTCTCCTGATCTGACTCCACTAGACTTTTTCCTGTGAGGATACTTGAATCAGCAGGTGTATGCGACCCCTCTATAAAAATTGCAGGACCTTAAACGAACATTACAGTTGCGTGTTCCAACGTGTGCAACGTGATCTTCAAGCGAGGATCGAAATGTACATTGCAGCTGATGGTGAGAAGTTTGAAGATCTTAAATAAAGTATATTGTTATAATTATTTGTTTTTTTTTCTTTCTTAGATCGTATTGTCACGTCACAGCACGAAACAACAAATGCGTGTTTTAATCGTTGTATTCTTCACATTAATGCCTACAAGGTATCTTTTCGTACTAAATCGAGGATGCTCTACAACTTTGTAAATCACATTTTCTCTCTATCTCGTTCCGTTTTCAACATAGGAATGCTAACAATGCAGTCTTCCACCAGATGCTGCAGTAGTCTGTTTCATTCAGTAGCGCATGGCTACTTTACCTAGACACTACTTTTATAAATATAGTAGCAGCCATCCCGAAGTTAAGAGGGTGGCAATGGACTTTAGTGTTAGCAAAGAGGACATACTCTCCCTCTCTCTCTCTCTCTCTCTATATATATATATATATATATATATATATATATATATATATATATGTGTGTGTGTGTGTGTGTGTGTGTGTGTGTGTGTATGTGTGTGTGTCAAATTTTTTGAATTTTGTTTAACAGTTCATTGGTTCAAAATCCACCTTCTTGGTTGTTTGAAATTATTTGAAATTCACTTTCAACCCTAGTTTTCTGTCCCATTAGACTTCGTGTTCAAAAATTGACCATTGAACAACAAACAAGCCTATCAAAAGAATGCCAACCCAAAATTGGGTATTTAATATGGCGTTAACCGTTAAAATTGTGGAATAATTTAGTATGTATATTAGCGAAGTAAAGTTTAAGCTGCTACAATAGAATGTTTTGTAACATATGAAAAGAAATCTCATGAAAAAATTCGTTTCAAATTTCTTGTTCCCTTAAATAAATGAATGGCAAAGAATATATTCATGAAATTCAAAGCTTTGAAATTCAGTAAAGCCACTGTGTGTACATCTATTCTCCATTCAATTTCTATTTGGACGAAAAACTTTCCAGTGGGAAAGGTCATATGCTCAATCATAGGCACATTTGAACACGAAGATGGATACACTACGCAATGGCTTAAGATGGCCTTTTGATGTCACCCCGTAAACTGTCTCAGAAAAGCATTGCCATGGGAAAGGAGTCTCCTTGAGGCGTCGCGACTCTCGAGCATCCATCGCGTCGGATATGCATGCAGAAAACAGCAATCATTCCTCGTTGTTCAGCAAAACTGGGATCGAGTCTATTACTTTTCCCCCTCCTTGTTTTTTGACTGAACTTTTTTGAAACTGCCTTCTGCATGTCTGTAGAGGGGAGTGCCTGAAAGTTTCCGATCTTACGAATCATGATTACAGCCCTCTATGTAATATTTATGAAGAGTTTTCCCGAAAGACTATTTGATATTAAATTGACTTACGAAATTTCAGGCTACTAGACGCTATACCTTGTGCTGATGCGTTTTAATTTTTGTAACATAAATGGTAGTTACGGGAATTAAATCCATGAGGTATTTTTGGCGACTAAAAATTCAAGTATTGCCTGTTCTTTAATCTAGTTTCTTGAAAAATAACAAATGAAGCTGATTTGGCTTGTTTGCCATTCAATAGTCATTTTTTCCATGCAAGAGCTGATTAAACCTATTGTTTAAATTAGAATATGGACTGCTAGAAACATCCAAACCCTTGTGAATCCATCAACAGTCTGCTGTCATGATGGCTGAGCTTGTCAGAGGGATTTTCTGGTCATTTCCTAGAAGTGTTATTTCGTTTTCTGTTATTTTAATATAGTTTCAGAAACACTATTTTCGTAAATTTTTGTAACTATATTGAAATGTTAAAATTTAACCCCTACTCCTTTTCTTAATATCAATTAAATCGTTGAACTAGATGCGATGGTGCACAGATAATCATTACAATCTCCGTCGCACAAAGATGCAAGCAGATCAGTAATAATGTCTACCTGAATGGAAATCAAAGCTTGATATTCCTAAATTTTTAAATTAGATTCTGTTTTTGAGGTCATTGGTGAATAAAAGAATTGATGCTTAGGAGCAATATCTCAAAAATGTATGTGTCAAATATATGTAATCTTAATAATGACGTTCAGATAAGTATCTTCATGAATATTGCACCTTTGCTGTAAAAAAAAATTTATTTTTAAATTTCTCCATTGAAACTTTTTATTTATTAAACTGAATGTAAAAGCATGTAGTATCAAGCAAATGTTTTTTATCATAAATTATCTTCTCATATAAAGTAATATATTGGAAATAATAAAAATGTACAAAAACAAAACTAGTGTTTATTTGGTTCAAATAAACATAATTCTATTTCTATTGGGAGTAAAATACATAACTGGAGTATGGAATTGGGCAAATTGATTAAGAAAACAGTATTAATATTATGCTGAATTTATTTTTGCATTTACAACATGTATTTCAGTAAAACATTAAAACACTCGCCAAAGGGAAATAAAAGCAAAACATGCTACGGTTTTAAAGCATCCTCTTAGTTATATCTCACACTTTTGATTTGAATAAATGTAGTTTTAACTGAACTGTGACAATTCAATTGCTCCATATTTCTTATTTCTCAGATCAACTCATAAAAATAAACAAGACGTAGAACACTGTTATTCAAAGCTCTTTCTATTTAGGAAGAAAGAGACACAGAGTGCCTTTTTCCCTTCTCCACTGCAGAAGGAAAACGCACTGATTTCATTCTAGGAGCTCTTCTGCAGAATTCTATTCTTCAGTTGATTTCAAGGATGCTCTGCAACGCTGGAGGTCTGCCAAAGGAGAGGGGTGGGCTTTCTTGACCGATTGTTCTTCCATTTTTTCTCGTTCTTTCTCTGTTTATTTATTTGCTGCTTCCTTTCTTGCTCGAAATTGTCACTATCATTTGTAGGACGCGGCGAAAAGAAGTCTCCGTCCTAATAGCGAGTGTCCTGAATTGCTCTTTCTGTCCCGTTTGCCCGGACACATCTCTTGCGGTTATGTGTGTGCTTCTTTGGCGCTCGAAAGAAAAGTAGCCATATGTGCCTCTCTTCATCACTCAAATAAAGGTTTAGGAAGAAATAAAATTGCTGAGATTAGGCTTCTTTTATATCGGAGTATATATATAGTTTTTTATGTATAGTTAATATTGGCAATTTTACAAAAAGCAATGTAAATAGGAAGTAATGGTTAAATAATTTAAACCACTTACCTTCATATTTACGTACTACCACATGCATCAAACCGTTTTGTTTATATCGAATCGGAATATCTCCAAAAATTTTTTAGTACTCGTCGAATAAAGCAACGTCTTACATTAAATGTTAATGATAAGCTGCTATCTTTAATAATTTAGTAGTCTTTAATGCAGTCTTAGTCTTTAATACAAATAGTAGGCCAATATCTCCGGTTACAATGTAGAAAACTCGAAAAGCTCTCAAGCAATTTCTACCACGGTGAGTACAAAAGCGTTATATTTTGAATGACACAGTAGATTGTTTCAGTTATTCATTAAACTACTTGTACAGTGATGTCTTATTTAGTCACACAGATTCTTATATACTGACACAACTCGATAGAGTATTAGTATTATTTACACAGATTCTTATGTCTCAACATAAATGTATGGCATATTAATGTTACTTTATTTACGCAGATTACTTTGGTCTCGAAACATTTAGTGTTACTTCACTTACATAGAATTTTTTGTCTCGACCCACAATTAGTGTTATTTTATTCACAATTTTTTATTTACTAAAGGATAAATCAATGTCTTAAACATTTTTATGAACTGATTGATGTGAGTAGCTTCCTTATATTTTTCTCAGGAGTGACTTAAAATGCGCATGCGAAGTGTGTTCAATGAGTCTAATGAATCTTGAATTTGCTACGAATAATAAAGCTTACTGAAATCGTATTTATATTTTAGCTGTAGATAAAACTTTTGAGTGACTATAATGTAGTTATAATATAATATAGGTAGTTATAATAATATTTATTAAGGTAGTTATAATAATTAAGTGATACGTAATGGTTTTATACTTTTATAAAGTATTATTAAAGTTATTTATGAATCTGTTAAGCTATAAAGACCTTTCTAGATTTATAACTTGTATGTCTCTGAAGTTTTAAACTAATAAGCAAATTCACGAGTATCACTTGTTCATAATTCTGTTGATTTGAAATCATTTGGAGAGAAGAGGGTTGACATTGAGATGTACTTTTCTGCTAACTTTAGCGTCAAATTATTTTTGCTTCATTTGTTCATCTGCATAAAGTATATTTATCTAGTAATATTTCAATCATTAAAAATTTTAAATATTTTGTTGCTTTTGTGTCACAACTGAGAATTTCAATGGTAAATTTAAAATATAATACTCAGCCAAATTCTCTTTAATCTGACGCAGTCTTCTCAAATATGCCAGTGAGAGTATTTCCTTCTATCAAGTTAGTCAACACAAATTTTATCACAAGATCATCTTTTCCTAGCAACTCTCTTTGCATAATAAGTTATGGAGATGAATGCATCAACTGTTGTTTAATAAATTATAGACTGCAATTATTAGTCTGAGTTGTAAGGTAAACGTATATTATAAAAGCTTTGTTAACTAAATGAGAGTCCACGTCTGATGAATCAGTGTGATGTGACACTAACAACAGGTTGTTTCATAAAAACTGGAAAGATAATCTATTACAGAATACTAATGAGTGCTAAAACACGTGATGGTAAAATAGGATGATCACTGAAGAGTCATTCTATGAAGACCATATGTCTCCAATCGTTACAAGGCAGCTTGCACCAAGAAGGATATAAAGAATTCTATACAATTGTACCATGCGAGAATGTCTTTCACTACAATAGTATTTGCACCTCTTGTGATAGCTGCAATGGAAGGAAAAAATCATATCCAATTCTTTGTTTCGGATGTACCTCTTTATACCTTTTCAAATGCTAAAAATTCCAATCATCTATTTTGGATAGGTTGGTGATTCAATTTTAGTTAGCTATATAATACTTTTCAGCGAATAAACGAAATCAAGCAATTGATATATTAAATTGATACTTATTAAGCGAAATTGATATTCCGAACGATTAAAGGTGCAAATTAGGGTTAGCAAATCAAGATTTTTGAAGTTAATAAAATCTGCTGTAAATAATGAAATTATAGTAAACTGCAATATGTGAAAGTATTGCAAAAATTGATACTGTCTACTTACTCATATTTTTTTTATATAAATATTCATTTAAATTACTAAAATAAGCAGGTCTGACCATAACTGGAGCAAAAAATGTGATTCCATGTCTGTCAAATGTCATCATTAGTCTAACATGTTATTTATCCGACTTAGACTTGTATGGCTATAAGATTTATGTAACTTGTAGCCTGTGATTTCAGAAATTATAAATTATTTTCCAGTGAATCTACAATTCCTTGGTGAGATTCTATGCACTGCAGTAATCAATAAATCACAAAACTTCGCGCATCGTTTGGCCCATCAGCTACTTTTTGTGCACGAAGGCAAAGTGTCATGGTCACTAAGGGGAATCAACCGAATTATTCTGCCACCATGGTTTTTATATTACTATTGTAACAAAGTTTGTAAATATTTCTGTATTCGTCTTGAGATATCTAACACAGATTCGAAATACTCAGATTCTGGGATAAAAATCGAGTGATATTGACGTGTTTTTACGTTAAAAAGGGCTTTTCCAGTCATTTTGCAGCTTGGCTAACACTTGGCGAAATCCTTGGTGATTTGGCAAGAAATAGATAGTTTTATAAACTTTCACCATCTAAGCTTTATGGCCGTTACTAAGCGAAATGGCCTAGAATCTTCCAGAACCTTGGAGAAAGACTTAAGCTTTCACGCCAAGTAAGTAATAAATACCACCGTTCCATGGACTGAAACAATCAGTTTTTAATTTCTAGTGGCAGTGATAGACTTGTGGATACGATCTGTCTGTCTAAGGTATTTGAAGATCTCTGTTTTGGGGAGCTGTTTATCGTTAAATAAGTTGAATTGATGCTTTATAATTGTGATTCGTAAATGCTACTGCTAATTTTTTTCCGTCGTCTCTTAGAAAGTTCTGCAAATAAAAATCCTGTGCTTGTTAAGAGTTTATTTTATTGACTCTTAATCAATACGAACCCCGAAGCTTGGTACAATATTACAATTGTTTAATTTTTGCAGTTCTGGAATTCAGTAAAATAGAAACTAACTCAAGAATTATCAAAAGACAAAGTTATATGTTTTAAGAACACATCTAAATACATAATTTTATTCGAAGAATCATCATGTACGGTAAACGCTCGTTTTTACTAATCTCTGATTAAAAACATCTATGATTTCATAAACTAGTGTCTGGTCCCTTGTATCGTCATTTAGTTGCAATGATAATTTTAATTCCCACTAAACTAAATTCAAAAATTCAAACTTAATTCTTTAAAAATACCATTTTTGCGAACTTTCTTTTATTCATTCTTTGGTTGTGTTTGCATATTATCATCTGATTTTTATCGGTTTTTCAATTTTATACTTGAGGAATTTGGATCGATGTTTTTAATTGAGAAATCCTTTATACTGTGAATAACTGACAGCGCTATCAAAACTGAATTATTTTTAAATCAATTCATGAGAAATTTCTTCAGCCTAATCTGAATAAAAAACAACGCATGCATGCCAGTGATAACTCCAAGTGCAAATATCATGAGGTACAAAGAATGATCATGGCTTGGCCTTTTGAAATGGAGATTCTTGGCGCTATGCGCTTGACAATGATGTTGCAGAAAAAAATCTAGCTTATTTTGACCTGCATTTTTTATTCACAGCAACTGAAAAAGTCAAGAAAATTTATCTAGCGACTTGAGTGATGATGAAATATTTATACTTGAATTTCTGTACAGAATGCAACAGCTGTTTGAAATTTCACTTCAAGACATTTTTAATCTTGAATCTGACATAATTTCTTCGTAAAATTATTGGGTGATTAAATGATGGAGATCATGAATAAAAATGGAAGACGTGAATTGCTGGCAGGAACTTTTGAGAAAAGTGAAATGGCTTCCCTGCAATGTGTTTCTAAGTATATAGTTTTGAAATAAGAAATGTAAATGTTCTCCTTTTCTTGTTTCTTCATCAATAAAGTAAATTTATTTTAGGCATGAATTCTTTTTTATATATAAAAATAGTGCTAAATAATTTTTCTATAATGTAGTATTCTTTATTTACTAAGAGATATAATATTTTGGTAAAAAAAGACTGTCAGTTTTAAGAACTATATTTTAAGAGCCCCTACAGTGCGAAGATTGAATATCTGCTGTAAAAGTATTTTTCTTCAATACTTGTTTGTTTTTTAAAAGAGAAAAAGGAAAATTTTTAAAAGTATGAAGTTGCGCGATTACAAATGTGTAAATTTTCATCTACAAAATATCATGCTCAAATTATCTGGAAATTTTGAAATATTATACATTACAATATTTTAATCTTTTTAATTCAATACAAAATTGTTAATATCCGATAATTTAAGGTTACTGTTATTGATTCAGTGAGACCTTGCAAATTATACGTATACATGTCTGTTAAAAATAAAGTGCTTAGCGCAAATTATTTAAGAAATTCTTGAATAATATTATCATTGAATCATGGAACATTTTAGGAGATAGAAAACATGAAGATCCTTTTACATTAATACAGATATTTATTAGATTACAAAACTTGCATATACACTACCTTTGTGTGGGTACCTAAATGTCTACGAAAACTCATTAATTTAGAGCAAAGAGAGCAGTGATGAAAAGATGCTGAAACCAATTTTTTTTCGCATTTTAATTAAGATTAAGGCGTAATCGATAAAACTAATAATATGTCTAATGAACAGAGTTTGAGGTATTCGTGCAGAAAAATTATTTTCCGATGGGAACCCCCGCTAGGAACTTCATTAGCAGAATGAATTCCTTTCTCGAATAAAAAAAATTAACTCCATATTCGCATCTCTATTCGGAAACGACAGTGCTCTATCATTTTAGACTTATAAGCATAAACATGTTAGACACAATCTAAATATTTTTACCTATTAATTACTCAAAGCGTAACGAAAAAATAATGTTTCAGGATAGAGAAGAGGGCAGGGTTACCTTTTGAAGTCTAACATTGTTGAAGATTTTTTGGTACCAAAGACAGGAGATTTCAACAGAATTATTTTCATGAAATGTGAGCACATTAAAATATCTTATGTATTTACTTTGAAATTTTACTAAATAAGTGGAAAAAATAGACAAAATTTTTGTTGCTGCAAAGCAACTCCATTAATTTATCATGATCATTTTTTATTACTTAAAGTCCATTCTAAAATATTTGAAGGCATGTTTCGAATGTATGATACATATGTTAAAAATTCTTTTATTTTGTAAAAATAATACATTTTTGAGAAACAAGTTTATTAACTGTAGCTATCAAGAAGTCAATTTTAAGTTATAAAGTTTAAGAACTCTCTTATAAAGAAGATAATACTTTCCAACCATAAGTTAGCATAAAGTATATGAAAGTTTAAACAAATAGAAAATTCTATTTTACAAATATATTTAAACAATTTATTCAAAGAGTTAAAATAATCGGTGTAAGAGATACATAATATAATAATGCATGTTTTAATTGCGAATGCTTTTACCACAATACGCAAAATATTTGATTCTGGAGTTTCTCAAAATTGTTAAAAGTACCTTCCAAATCAAATTTAATAGATTTCTTACAAAAATTAAGTTACTTCGATAAAACTTAATAACGCTTTCAAAAGAATGCTTTTCCATAAGAAAGGAGCTCGCCAAATTGTGTTTGAATGTAGAATTGGGGAGGATATTACGCAAGTGTTAATGAAATGTTGTTTGAAAGAAAATCCTTTCATACAGCGTACTCCAGCTGCAATTAAGGGGAAAAATCGTGAAATGTGTCTTACTGATGTGGGTTATTTGAGAAACATACAATTGCCTTCGGTTATAAATTAGTTGACTATTACTGATTTAGATCATCTATTATTAAATTTTTATGAAATAACTTAGCTATAGAATCAGCATAGTAATAAACCTGTCTGTAAAAATAAACATCATCAGTTTAATATTTTACCCTTAGAAAAGTTACGGAGTATGAGGAAAAACATTTTGATATTTTTATAGCCCACTCATAACATTTAAACTCATTATTTCAGCAAAATAAAACGAAATTTTAATTTTACTTTTCGGAAATATTTGATATCACACAAATTATTACTTACTTTATTCAATTTTTTTGCTTCTTATCTACTGATATTTAACACACACTAACAATAATTTATTGCAGAACTTTAAATTAAATTGTTGCTTAAATTTTTTTTTGCAGATACAACTTCATTTAAAATGTGCTCCTGAAATCATGCTGAGTAGGAAGTTTACCGCGAATAATGTTACAATCATCTGTAAAGTATATGAAATAATTATTAAAAAACATAGGATATAATTCATCAGAAATAAAAAATTATCATATTTTAACATTTAAAGTTAATGGTTGAATTTAATAAATGTCTAAATTGCTAAATAAAATTATTAAACAATCAAAAGTGTTTTCTTTTCGAAATAGGCTTGCACATTTCAGTTTTAAATCTTAGACATACTAAAACGGCTAGCAGAAACATAATCTCAGTACATAAATTTTCAATATGAAAAGCAAAATTCTGAATCTTTTCTCAACCACAACTCCATTGAAATTCAGAATATCCCGCGACGTTGGTTTCCATACCCCACAAAACTTTAATATGTTCAAGATTATTCTAAAAGAAAAAAGAATGAAAAACGCCTTATTTTACCTTATTTTTGCATACAATAGGTATTCACTTTAATTTCATTTACATAAAATTGCTATATATGCACGATATACCTATGATTTATGATTGATGTAACTATGATTAATCAAAACAGATTTATGATATAATTAATATAAATATTTTATCTTATTAATTATAAAACTAAATTATTTTCATCAAATGCATGCACAATGGATTTACGTAAGAAATTTCATTAAATAACAGATATAAAAATATATAGCTTATGTATATATATATATATATATATATATATATATATATATATATATATATATATATATATATATATATATATATATATATATATGATATATAGATAGATAGATATAGATACATATATATTATATAATTTTATAATTAGATATATTTATCAAACTTTTATCCCTTATATTTTTAGATATAGCTCGGATTCAAGAGCGAAAGAGCGAATTTGTAAAAGATTCACACACTTCTAAAATTTATATATATATATATATATATATATATATATATATATATATATATATATATATATATATATATATATATATTAAAGAACTCTCTCTCTTCTATATCTTTCACTCACACACACACACACATACACATATATATAGAGCCTGAGTAAAAACTTTAAGGACAGTAAAAATTTTTGATATAATGTAAAATGAAATAAAAGGAATTCGAATAATATTAATTATTAAAGTTCTTTGATAAGAAATAAATGCTATAAACGTAATTTATAAATACATAATTATGAGAAACATGTGGTTATTTACGAATTTGGTATTTCTGCCTGAGTAAAAACTTTAAGGCCACCAGTCATTTTTTAAAAATAAATATAATCTAATTATGTAGTTGCCATTGCAACTACTAGCTTGTGACAACTCTGCAATTTTCATATTTGTCATACGTTTCTTCGAAGTATTGGTGATCTTTGTGGAGATGGCGAAGGGTAAGAAGTTAACTGATCGCGATAGAGGACAGATCGAAGCTTTGTCTTCAACAGGAATGAATAGTCGCGCTATTGCGTTAAAGATAGGAAGAATTTTTTAAGATTGAAAGACAACTATGGCAAAAAGAATACTGGGTGAAGACCTAAAGCTTTGTCTTCGCGTGGCAAACTTGCATCAATTGGAAAGTACTCAACCAGGAAACTGATTACGACAACACGTTTAAAAGTTTGTTAAAAAAATAAAAATAACGATTTATAACACAATTAGAAGGTCTGGAAAGTTATACAGCAAAATTGATTAAGGCTCAGTTACTGCAGAGACACAAAATAGAGCGTTTGAACTTTGGCCGGAAAGTTATGACCTGGGACAACCAAATTTATAGAAATTATCTTTTCTGACGAAAAAAAAAAATTGGAATTTGGATGAACCAGATGGCTAGAATTTCTACTGGCATGATATAAGAAACGTAAAAGAAATATTCTCCAAGCGTCAATTAGGTGTAAAATCTATGAAAACTTGGTGCTGTTTTGCTTACAATGGTGTAAGCTCAATTGCTATTGTTTCAGGTAGAGTGAATTCACAAATATACCAAAATGTCCTAACAAATCATCTTTTGCCAAATGCTGAATGTCTTGCTGGAGAAAGCAAGGAAATATCAGCAAGACAATGCATCGGTCCATTCGATTAACTGCACAAAAAATTGGTTCCAAGTCAACAATGTTGAAATGGTGAAATGGCCAGCTAGATCACCTGACCTCAACCCAATCGAGAACTTTTGGGGTAATTTAGCAAAAAGAGTTTATGCAAATGGGAGACATTTTACATCAACAACAGAGCTGAAATCTACTATAGAAGAGGAATGGTATAAAACCGACCCCACCCTTTGTCAAAAACTCGTTTAATCCATAAAAACAAGAATATTTGAAATAATTCGAAAAAATGGCGCCTACACAACCTTCTAAGAATTTGTAATTTTTTTCTTATATGTTATTTTCTATGTTGGCCTTAAAGTTTTTACTCAGGCTCAAATATTTATCTGTGTATTCTGTAATATTTTCTAATAAAACAAAATATTTGCAAATTAATTTTTCTAATTTTTTGCTTTTATTTAAGCTCAATAATTATCAATCAAATGATTTTTTAATTCCTCAGTTTAATGTCTACTGGCCTTAAAGTTTATACTCGGATTGTGTGTGTGTATATATATATATATATATATATATATATATATATATATATATATATATATATATATATATATATATATATATAATATCTGTCTGAAGAAGAACGCCTTTTAATTTTCTTCCTCAAAATCCAGGCACTCCTCTCCAGAGCTAAATGACTAATCACTTGAAGCTCAATTGCAATGAGTCCTCTTCCAACAAACTGTCCGCTGCGTACCCTCCAGTGCATCACTAAGGCCACGCTTCTTCAGTTTCGTTCAGTTCTATTTGAGGGCACATCAATGATTTCCGAAAATTTCTGATCATTTTCTTATTTGGCGATATCTTTAACTGCATCTCTAGAGCCGTTTCCATATTCTTTATTATACGTAAGCAGACGTAGCTTGTATGCAATGTTATAACAATGTCGACTTTCTTTTTGAGTCATAACTTGACAATACATTTACGAAAATTGAAGAGTGAAAATTTTTTCACACTTAAAAGCCGTTTACAAAAACAATCCGGTCATGATATCACCGATTATAGCACATGCACATTCAATGCTGTAACGTTATTTACTCACACTTCGAAAGGAAACAAGAAAAAAATCGTCGAAATCTGAAAAGGTAAAATTTCTAGAAATGTATGTAATCAACAACTGAATATCGACGTATAGACCACACCTCGTTTTTTAGACCTATTCTCTTAAGGAAAACTTGCACCCTTATACGTGGCAAATGAGTGGTATCTAGTTATAACACATTCTTATAGAATTCTATCACCCATTAAATAAATCTTTGTGTCTGGGACATCATGAAGCGTTCGGCATGTGATATTCACCAATATAACACTTGTTCGTCATGAACATTTGGTTCAAGCTCCCCAAGATTTCGATTGCCAGTGACATAGTCAGAACTGATATATATGGTTCATACATGGGATAGGTGCAACATTAAATCCATGAGCAACATTTCATATTCTGTGCTTTCAGCTGTTGTTACTTAAGGGAAATTATTCAGTTGAAACTTTAAAGATATTTTATAATTTAATTTCTTTTCTTCGATATTTATATCTAGAGTGAGATTATTCAGATAATTTGTAAAACATTTCTCATTTTTTTTCCTATACTCAATAAACGCATTGAATGCGGAGTAGTATCCTATATTTTGGTGACAGTAAAATGTAAATTTGGAACACGTCGAGGTTACATATAACATCAGGTCTGACATCATATTGTACCTGCAAATGTATCATATGATTGTAAAAAGTATTTTTGGCATTTATCTCAATTTCAACGAGAAGTTGTGTCTATTTATTTTTAGTTGGTTCTGTAGAAAGATATTAAAATAATATTTTTACTCTGAAAATGACACAACATCAAAGCTCTATAATATTACTCTGACGTCAACGTTTGACGTATTTCGTGAAGGCAGTTGTAAGGCGAACGAAAAATTAGAAAAACGCACATGAATCATAAAATTTGTTCTAATTATGCATATTAACGCGCCTTCTTATTGCTACAGTCAACCTGAATTCATCAGCGATGATAAGTGAAACTGCGCTCCGACTTACTTTTCTATACCTAGCCCTGAGTTAAGCTCTACCAATGAGATGGAATCTGCTGGGGGGGGGCTGTTCCGTAATTTCGAAGCACAGGTATAACAAAATACCCTCAGTATACTTGACGTGCCACTCATATACATCTTTTAGCTTTGAAGATATTGTGACTACAACCTATATAATCTGTCTTAGCCACACAATCTTTTTTCAATGAACTCGATGTGTTTGATCAAAGAGAGAGAGAAACCAATTAGTTTCAAACAACAGCGCTTGATACCAGCAATGCCCTAGTGCTGTAAATCTATAGGTGACCTTGAGATATGCAACAGACCCTTCAACAAATATTTCAGCTGTGGTATACAAAGCAGTTATCAATTTCAAAGTTGCATGGAACCCCTCTTTCACGCTACACGCATACTATATTCAAAATTTGAAATCTTTAAATGTATATGATTATTCTTCAGGAGAATATTTTGTGCAGTAGATTAGGAATATCTGAAATTTTCCCTACAATTGTATTATTTATTAATGAAGTAAGATTTAACATGGAAAACAATTTTAGTTTGCACAATCAACATTTGGTTTGACGGCAATCCCTACAGCATTACCACTCGTAAATAGTAAAAACTCCTACAGGAACATTTTAATAGATATCCTTGGCAATTATGTGCGAGTTTTTTAATCTAGTTTGACATTTTGACCTTCAGTGTCACCCCATATCATTTTAGAGCAAATCTTTCCAAATTTTTTGCAGTGTCTTACACGACCCTTGTCCACATTGCTCAAATGAATTCATCCCAATAAAGTGAGGAATAACTGTCTTTTTTTTATGTCTTGGCACATCATTATCCATTGACTTTAAGTAAAAGCAATCGATTCACCTAGAAGTATCCGAATAAAATTAATAAATCAAAGTCAGAAAAGTTTTCTATGGGTATTTTAGAATTCACGTATTTTCTTTTTCCGATTTATTCATAGTGTTAAAGGAATGTAGAATAAAATCTTTCTAGAATTTTTGGAGAGTATTTGTCAAATGTAACTCTTAAATATTTATAAGTTTAAATTAATTCTTATTAATATAATGGAATTGAATACCTTGTTTTTCGAAATAACAGTCCTATTTTGAGATGACGAAGCCCAGTATCTTTATACAGCTCCCTTGGGATTAGCAAAGAAAAGCATAACTTCCTTCGCTGATGACTTGGGAACTGCATGAAGCTGCTTCCACTTGCAACCAAAGAAAGAATAAATTTATTAGAAATTGGACATATAAAGGGAAATTACGTTTAACTGATCAGTGATTGAAACAAAAATATCCACCGACAAATTGAGCATAAGGTTTGTGGCTGGAATATAAGCGACTGAATAATAGCGACTGAAATATAAAGATTATATTTCAGTCGCTATTTATGCGAACAGACAATTGGCTATGACGCCATTGTATCCTCCCATTTTTGCACAGAGGTGGAAATGATAGCATTTTTTATACAGCGGACCAACCTGTGGGCGTATTATCGTGGGTCTTCTTAATTTTTAAAAGCAGAATGCACTCAAAATTTTATCTACAACTCTCAGAGGTATTATTTCACATAGAGGGCATTACCATTACGACATATTTTATGTGTTTTAGGCGCCATTAGTGAACACAACGGATCTTTTGATGGATCGAGATTCCACATCGTAACTAACTAACTCCACCCCCAAAGAATATTGTTAATAATAATTTTATTAATATAAAGTATGAGGATTTCCTCATCCAAATACAATGACAAAAATGATATGACATTTCCTATATCATAATTATTCTAATGAGTTCTTAAAATAATTTATATTCCTCTCTTACGTATAAAGAGGTTTCTTGTCTTCTGAAACAAGAAATATTCAAATTAATATTTTATGGGAAGGTTGTATAAACTAATATTGCAAACATATTACCAAAATTATTAAGAATATATGGCATTTTAAATACAAGGATGTGTTTGATTCTATGAAATTCATTTTAGTAAATTGAAATCACAACCTACAACATGAACTGAAATTAAGCAGCTTAAAGCTGAGTGTGGCTTAAGTTTTTATATATATATATATATATATATATATATATATATATATATATATATATATATATATATATATATATATATATATATATATATATATATATATACTAACATTCTTAGTAGGCTCAGTATCATATTATAAAAATATTTACATTTAAAAAATAACGAAAGATAATTTGTGAAACAAAATACCTAAATATAGATATTGTTAGGCTGTTAAATAACAAAATAACAGCGAGACAAGAAAAGGAATATTTAAATCTGGCTGTAACGGTAAGCATACACGAAGAAATTATTTTTGAGGCAATGCGATCTCCTTTCAACCCACACTGCAAATTTCACTTATTTTGGATCGTGAGTCGAATCGACAAGTGAAAGTTATCAAGAAAAAAAGAAATGCGCTCTTTTCAGACTCACTTATCCGAATTACGTGAGGGAAAAAGGTCGATGTTGGGCTCAAATACTTCAGATTTATATTCAGAACCTATTCCCGACAAGTCCAAATGTCTTGCATAATCGGGACTCACAACCAGGGCCTCAGTATACCATTCTCCAGAAAAAGATCTTTTTATAGTCGAACCTTTACCGCAAGACTTCGTTAATCTTTACACCAATTACCAATACGACTAGAAGAGTTCAGCAGAAAATTTATACTCAAAGCAGGGGTAAACTTCCATTGTTGTGAATTGCTTTGTTTCATAGAGAATGTGTTTCGTAAGTTCAGCAATATGATATCTATCGCAAAAAGATACTAATTTTTTTATTTTTAAATTTTTGATATTAAATCTAATGTAATTCAGTGTCTAAATGAATACACTTACCTCCATTTTTGTGCGAGAAATAGGACAGCATAAAAAGCAAAAAAATCATATACAAGTTCACAAGTACTGCTATAAAAATATATATATTTAAACAAAATTAAAAATAATTTTTAGGCGGTGAATAGAGGCCCCATAAAAATTCTCATGTAGAAAATAACTCAAAATCTTACTAAATAACTGGTAATTGGTTTTCTCAAAAAAAATCGAGACACGAATTAGTATATAGAGAATAGCGATGCTTCCAGTAATACAAAGAAGAAAAGGGGACTTTATAAAATTTGAATGAAAAACAATTATAAGAAAAATTGCATAGACCAGTACTAAATTAAGAATGTAAGAGCAATAGATATTTAAATCTAGGTTTCTACTAGGGTAACAATACATATATAATATAATTCGCTTAGTCAATAAATACATAAAATCATGACATGCTTTTCAAAAAGAACAAAAAGGGAAAAAAATTAAATAGCCCCTTAATTAAATAAAATTAAATATTTGTATTCAAAACTATCCCCCAATTATGTTCCAATTTATTGAAATTTTATATTACCACACAAATAAAAATTGCACAAATAAGACCACAGAAGTAAATCTCATTATATTACACATGAAATGCGTTTTCCATTGTGCAGTAACTCTTTGCTTCAGAGGCCAAATTATACCGCGTCGCACATTAAAGTCGATTCTAAATAACAACAAGTATCGACACTGAAATTAGGAATTGAAAACATGAATTGCTGAAGCACAGCCGCCAAGCAATCCAAATGTCGATACTGGCATATAAAGTATGCATGTACTTATTTTCTTTAGCAGAAATCCAAGTATCTTGCCGATTCAGAGATGCCACTGAGTGCGCATGTCCCATGGCAGTAATTCAGCCAACAGCTTTTCTGTTCTCTTACACTGACACTTGGAAGATGTATGCTATACTTCCTAACTTTCGCTCACGCTCTCGCATTTTGAACTAGTAAAATATATTTTTCTTCAAAATTTGGAATTCGTCAGAAAAGGATAAATGTCTTACATGAATAATATTAATAATGACATTAATTCCTCTTTTTCTAATATGTGAATTAAATGAAATTTTTAAGGAAATATTTTTATACATTGCATTAAAAATTGAGAAGGGTATTGAAAGATTTTTAGTTTCCATTCTTACATTTTAAATAAGAAAATGTAGGAAAAAACTTTAAAAAAAACATTTGTGATCTAGTCTGTTTTTCCTTTCCGAAATATAAAATATTTAAATTAAATAACGATTTTTACAAATTTAGATTATTAGATCAATGAGGGAAACAAGTTAAACATTTAAAATTTACTTCCATTTAACATTTTATAAAATTTTAAGCAATATTCAGTCTGACTTCTATCATCAACTTAATAAATATTTCGATAAGAAAAGGAAGATAAATATTTCGATAAGAATTACATCAAGAAAATGAAGACTCCTTGCTTTATACAGAAATTTCCTGTGAAAATATAATAAAGTTTCCTTTATTTGTGAAATTTGTAACCGAAGTCACTTAAAAAGAGACTGAAGTTAAGTGTTGATAATTTTATTACTATAAATTGTTTTGTTTTTAACGTTTTAACCAGTTTGAATAAAGAATGATATAGAATTTACGCCTCTACAAAATTTTGTAGCGAAACTTTTCGAAATAAATGAACATATATAATAAATCTCAAATGCTAATTAGCGAAATCAGTTATATTGCTAAATCAGTCCTTGGTAAGATATTAATGAGTGATTAAATTATTATTATAAATTTACTTAAGCGGTGGCAATATTATTTTTACCACAATGTATCAAGTAATTTAATTTTTTGTAATGTAACAAGGAACGTAATGTTACTTAAGATTTTCAAATTTATATATTTAACAATGCGGCGCAATTAAGCTTATATTATTCTAAGTAATTTGAAAAATTTATAGGAAAAAAACCGCGTGGCTCATTCAATAGTTGCGCGGAAACTAACTGGATCGAAAGCAGCATTTTGAACTGGATTCCTGAGGAACTGGAGGTGGGGGACGAACTCAGAAATTGTTGAACCGAAGGCTAATCGAAATAGCAGTATTATAACATAATAAAATCGGAATATAAGGATTAAAGGGCTCTCGTGATATCATTGACTGCGAGTAAGTTTGCTTTCGAGCTACACTCCCTGTTGTTGCGCCATTCTTTCTGACACAGTGTGTGTATGCAGAGCCTCCTTTTTGAAAGTCAATCCACATATGTGTTTTTAAAATTCCTCACCAATCATTTAAGTTATGTTTTATGCAGCTTTTTTAACTGATGTCCCATCAAGACATGGCTCAAGGTGGCATGACAATGGCATTTAACAAGGAGCTAAGCCGTTTTTCTGACGCATAGCATGACATTTTCACTCTCAGATTTTCAAATATAAATGCTCACAAGTCTATCTAACAATGAATAGCAAAGGATTTGAATGCATAATTTTTGTTAAATAATGTTTAATATTTGTTTGCTTTGGTTTGTGAGTATTGCTAAGCGTTTATTCTTTGCTTGTGGATTTATTAGCCAGGGTTCTACAGTTTAATATCACAAACCATTACAAACGTCCTAGTCTGATGTGGGATTTGCTCTTACAAGCTGTGGAACAGAAGGTCAAACAATTAGTGTGCCAACTCGGCATTATACACATTAAAAACTCCTTTATAAAAGTAAATTAAATTGTTTCTGAACACAAACTTTTCTTGAAATTCAGGATTTCTGGCACATTTCCATAATTACTTAAAATTTACTCGGAAGAATATTTAATTTTTATCAATAAATTTAGTTTAACCAAATAATTACTATTAATTTTATAACTAAATTTGTAACTTCTCTCATGTAAAATATTTCTGTATGCTTACTCTTCTATTCCAATCAATTTAGTTTTCACTTTATTTCCCGTCTTAAATATTATTTTTGATAAACTAAACCAAGACTGTGTTATGGCATCTATTTTACGACTCTGCCTTCATTCAACGAACTGACTGCAAAGCAACGAAGGGTTGTTTAATTAGAAGAGACCTGATATTCTGACGCGCTCTTTCCGAACTTGCACTTTATAATTATCGAATTATTGAGTATTCACTATATATAAATATATATGTGTGTGTGTGCAATAATGGAATTTAAAATACATGGAGTTATGGAGAAAATGTTTTAAAATACGGAAATATATAACTGTTTATTCTATTTCACCTAGTTTACTTATGAATTCAATTATACCCATAATTACTGATAATCATTTTAGAAATTATTTTAAAAAAATAACTTTTCATAACATTTGTATTAATAATTTGTTATATTCATCGTTTTAATAGCATTAACTGAAACAAATCATTGCTTTTGTTTCATTGCAGTGTAAATTTAATTATTTCTGTCATTTTCTTCTTCCTTAATATTCCCTCATTATTTTATAAGGAAACATTACAATTATTTTTAAGAGAGAAAAGATTCGTTGCAATTATTGTTTAAACTTCTTTAATTAACACATAATATTTTTATTAGGAAAAAAATTTCTCCAGTGTAACGTTGTGAAAAATGGCTACCTCTTAAATGGAATTAATTGTGCCATTTAGATGCGATGAGCGTATTCAATGACGATGGTCAAAAATTTCTATTCAACTTAGTTGTTATTTATTGTAACCACAAACATTTTACTGTATATTTTAAATAAATTAAGGAACTAGATAATGCTTTTATATATTGTTCTTAGTAATAATAAGCATATTTCCAATGGATAACTTATTTTATACCCAAGTAGAAAATAACAAAGTTACCAACTTAAAATTACCTTCTATTCCCATTAAAACTAAGTCCAATGCAGTTAAAAATGTATTTCTACGCAAGTTTTCTTGAACCGGAGAGAGAGAAGAAAATTTTAAATAATATAGAATCTATATAAACAGCGATTACATTAAAATACTAAGTATACGGACAATTTTTCTCTACCTATCTCTGTGAATAGATTTGCATATGGAGCATGAGCAAATATACTTATATTCAAAGAAAAACAATCTCTTAGAAAGTGATAAAATTAAAATGGAAATAAAATACTAATAAAAATAAAAGGTTTTTATTCTTTTTTATATCTATATAAAAATTTCATTGTTCAATAATAATTGAGTACATTATATCAGTTCATTCGACGCATCTTCAATTCACATTCTGGTGTTGCTTATCGGGCTTACTTCACCGCGCCGATAAACATATTTATTCTTGTTTTCATGCCTGCATGGGCTAAAAATTTTATGATGACTGCGTCAAATTAAGGTGCATCAGTGGTGAAAATGCAATGAATTTCAATATCTCAAGACTTTTGACTTCAGTATTGAACCTTCTCATTTAATGGATGAAAGTCAACAAGAGGTAATATAAAAATGCTGACAAATTATGTAGTTTTCCTAAATAAAATGAAAATCCATCAAAATAATCACCATAAAATTTAGTGCTGATGAAACTTCAACGCAATGCCTGAAATACATTATAAGATTTGCTCCAGTAGCTATAATATGTGCTATGGTGTGAAAATTGAACATCCATTCTCCAGACTATTCAAGAGGAAGGAGGCTTGCCGAGCTCTATAATTACATTTTTGTGGGTGGGCATTACATTATTCACGTTATTGGAGAAGCTAGTTTTTCATCATAAATAATTGTTGATTATTTCGGCTTCTTAAGCCATTTTTTAAAAAAGTATTTTGATATCATAAATGTCAATCTCGGAATTAATAGTTAATTAATTCTCTGAATTTTTTAAGCCAACATTTGGATGTAAACCTTAAGAGTCTCCAGTCTCATGATACTATCTATTGGTTGAATTATTTTTATTAAAACTAAAATATGTTCATCGTAATCCACAAGAAAGGGCACACCTGAAACAGTCACCAGTGAATTAAACCTGAATAAATCGTTTCATATGACATCTCATACCTTAAAATCATCTGATATCTCAAGTATACATAAATATTTAGAGGGGAACCCCAGACTGTATAATCGAACAAATGTATCGAATGTAAAAAAGTGAATATTAGCATTTACATTTTTCTAATTGCTAATATTTACATTTTATTCATTATTTTAGAAGACTCGTTTTTAAATGAGTCTTCTAGAATGCCATTTTGAAAAGGCTATATTTTAAAGAATGCTACACGCGTGAACGTGAAAGAAATTTAACGTAAAGAGTTGCACCAAGTTTACGCATTTTCTGTTAATGTTGATTATATATTCCGCTGACACACCTTCAATCGATAATCGAAGTCATTTTGGGCCCAACAATGAGTGTCCTAAAATATCCCCTACAGTAGCACGAAATTCTTTGCTTACACGGCTGCTTTTACTCTTCTTAGGGTACATTTATAACATGGCGTATACAAAGACGTTTTTCTTGCTTCTACATAAATATTTTCCCGTACTTGACCAGCACTCATCTTGTACTGCCTCATCTCATCAAAAAGACAATGGACAAATTCTTCCATTGGGAAACTTCATGAGCTTGTGGTATTTTACATCGTTTCCTTATATACGTCTAATATCCTTTAATTGCATTTCCGTGCACAATTAACCGACATATTTTATATAACCTTTTCACAAAAAACGAATGAATCATTTATCTTAACTTTGCATTAAGTTCGTTAAGTAATTACCGAAGTTTGTGGTTTTCACTTTAAATCGCCAATGATAAATCCTTATTGCAGCTGTTTTAGCTTTCAATTTATTAAGAAGCGCGAAGGAATACTTTTTCGTCCAAGAATTACTTTGACTAGTTTTCTCAAACTTACGCAAATTTACACGAAATGAAACTCTACTTTAAGAAATATTTGTGACCCTGCAACGTGAAGAATCGGAAGCTTATAACAATCTCTCGATTTGATAATTGATTCAATGATTCGAAAAATTCAATTTGCAACAGAGCGCTACAATGTACTTACTGTTAGGTTAAAAATTATTTTCAATTAACCGGTGAGAAGAGTAAAGAATATTATATTTCTAGAAGTAAAAAAATAGTAGATTTCAATATTTTATTCAATTAAATATTTAGTTTCAAGTCTCAAAAATAATTCATGCAAATTCAAAATAAGTTTGAACTCACAGTTTAAAATCACCGTTAAAAACACAAATCCAGTGCAAACACTAAAAGAAATTTAAAAGTATACACCATGCAAATCCTAATAAATGGCTTAAAAAAGATTAATTGAATGCATTAGAGACAAT
The DNA here is from genome assembly GCA_037975125.1 of Latrodectus hesperus. Taxonomy (NCBI): domain Eukaryota; kingdom Metazoa; phylum Arthropoda; class Arachnida; order Araneae; family Theridiidae; genus Latrodectus; species Latrodectus hesperus. The sequence continues at coordinate 101,578,805 of CM075855.1, forward strand.
CATCTGGAATAATTTTTTTGTGAAAAGCGAGTTCTCCGATAGCTTAAAAGACGGAAGTGGAACAATAATATTCATTCGAGATAAACAATCGTCGAGATATGGCTGCTCCGAACATTTTTTGATTGCTTTGGTGATAAATTTGGTGGAGGGGATCGCAAACTTACTAGGGTGCGTTTTTGGGTTTAATACATGCTTTAATATCGCATCGATACCAAGAATATGACAAGCTTGTATTCACAATACACACAAATGTAACAACTTGTTCGGACATTCACACAAATATGTATATAGAATTCAATATTATTGTTCATAGTTTAGAAAAACCGAAGCGACATCTGGTAAAATTTCAAATATATAAAATTATATTATTAAAATAGAATTAATCAGTAATGTATATTTTTTTTAACTTAAAGTTTCTTTCGTTTCAGTTGTGATCATGATTGCACCACTTTATTACAATCAACATTGGTTTAAAATATCCATGAGAACATTTCCTTTACGTCACACATAATTAATTATGACATCATATTGAGACAGCGACGCAAATTCGACGCGTCGATGAGTTTGCTTCCTGCCTTCAAATCGCATAAGATTTGCAGCCAGTGTTAGTAGGTGGCATATTCTTATGTTATTGTCACTAGACGCACGTGCAAAATTAGAAAAATCTCCCCTCTGTAGCTCTAAAAATATTAGATGTTAATTAAACGTTAGTCAGAATCGGAATAATTATTTTATTATATTTGGCCAAATATTCTTTATTATTGATTACATTTTTTTGTTATTGATGACGATAAATTTCTACCATGTTCTGTTGCATTCTGTGCATTTTTCCCTCATGACATTTTATAAGAAGCGTTTTAAATCTATGATTTAATTTTATACATAATTAAGTATTCTATAGTTATTATTATTACTAAACACATAAATAATTCCAAATACATTTATTTTTATTGAATTTACAAATAATGTATAATTCAGTTAATTTATAAACTTCTTATAATATGTTTGCATTCCAACAACTGTGCAACTCTCGTTTAAGCATTTCTTAACAATATAGCTAAAGAAAAAAATTCTAATCTATATAATTCTAATCTATACACAGTCTAAAAAATCTTCTAGCAAAACAAAATTTTCAATCTTATAATTACAAGGAACGCTTCCGATGGTTTTTGAAAGTAAAAAAATCGACATTTTTTTTTCAAGCTCTTTTCAATTTTTTAGACAGCTAGAGGATATTTTTTCAATTCCATTATTAGTCAAACAAGCCACTTTTTTGCTCAAAAATTATTCGATTCTTTCCACGCAATCCATTTTTACCTTGGCGAGAAGAAACTATCCATCACGCAAGAAATCTGGCAACAGCCGTTCCATGAGTACTCCCTCGCAAGGGAACTGACATCAGATTTCCCCGACGTCACATTATCCTTCTTCATGAACAATTCCCTCTATCCCTGAGAACATGGGGTTTCCCCATCCAACGAGAGGTATTTCCTATTTGTCAAAGAGGGAATTCCGGATAATTCTCTTCACTGAATACATCAAAGTGAGCTTTTTAATATTTTTTCGGGGAAGAGAAAACATGAAACAGAACTATGAAAGCTGATTGATTGTCGAAGAGGAGGGTAAAAATTTATGTGCAATAAGATTTGAAGTGACATTTTCAGTCATTTCACATTTTTTGTCATCCTGAGCCATTTTTGCTCTCTTTAGTTTCGACAAGTTATCTGCATATAATTTCGCAAGTATTTTACCACAGATTCTATAGAATCAACTATTAAAGAGAATTGGTAATTATAATTAATAATTACAACGAGACATATAATTCTGTTGAAACTTTACTATTCTCTCTTTATTACTATACACATTTTCGATGCATTTTGTGTATTTTTAAATAGCATTTTATGAGTGCCTGTTTTAAAAGATATTCATAAAATTAAACCTATATTTATAAGATAAGTAAAAATGGCAATTTTAATTAAAATGGCAATTATATTCAAGAGAATATATTTTATATTCGCAATAACTTTTTTGTAATTATTGCTAATTAAAGTTGTTGAATTTTCTCCATTTAAAGTAAGGACAATTAGCCTATATTTAAAAATATCATTGCATTAAAGAAAGACCCCGTTGGCCTTATGTAACATTCAAGAAAAGTAAGTTAAGACCCACATTCGGTTGGTAAATTTCCTCACATATTTACCAATGAGATTCATGAAATGTTATTATAAAGTTGTCAAACTTTCCAATTCAACTGTTTTATATATTTTATATCCTTTTATCTCTTAAAATTCCAATCAAAAGTAACTGAGCATTACTTTAAAATTATTCTTTACGAATAGATTAAGGTTTTAAGAGTTAATTTTAAATCCATTTTGCTTAGAACATAATTTTTAAATCCATTTGCTTTCATCACAATAATAAACTTTGCATATTTAAATTCTTTTGCACTGAGACATTCGGCAGCTTTTGATATCAAATACCTAATGCTCTAACATGAAAGCTGCTGTTAGGTATTCGAATGTACTGAAATATAAAAGCGACCACTTGTATGGAAAGACTCAAAGTCAATGGAAGTACTACTCAACGTTTCTACACTTGTGGAACCTAAATAATGAAACAACTCACCACTTTTCTATAAGAATGTCTGTGGATTGCATGAATCTTTTGGAAAACCTTATAAAGTCGATTTTCCTTACGAGAGAACGGGAATAGCAATTAGTGTTATAAATAGCAGTCACTCTTTAGAACTAAACAATTGGAATGTTCTTACAGGGCTATTTGAATTCAAGCATAAATTCCAATATTTGGGCTAATTCTTATTGCACCAGAACACTTTCCAGCCCTGAGTTAAGCTCCACCAGTTAGTGGAAACCACCGAGTCTTCATCATTTAGAAGCTAGGAACAAACAGAAGAAATACAACGTTTGACCTGACGCTCTAAGATTTACCAATTCACAAGGAGGGTGTTGTGACCATGACTTATTTAACATGTTCCAGTCGCCTTTATTGAACAAGATTAATTTTTATTTAAAACACGATCCGAATTCACTACATTTTGATAATAAGAATGAATTCCTTAAGGCCTAAACTACCAGGCCACCAAGGCACTTCCTGTTCTGTCACAACCTAAACAGAAAGTCATTATTTGTTTTGGGCAGTGTTTTAATCAGAAATTTTTTCCGTTATCATGTGCAATAGCATACTCCTAGGCAGAGATTTTTATAATAGAGTAATTTTTTACCCCTAAATTTATTCTGGACTATAATTTTTTCAGCACTATGTTTTTGTTTGGAAATGCAATCTTGCTCTGAGGAAATTAACTGATATTAATTTTCTGGATTGGTTACACGGGTAATAATATTGATTAATATTACCTTTTTACTGGTGTTCTTGAAAATGAGTTAATTCATCGGTTGATTTTATCAACAACTCGTGTTGATGGCCAATTCTGAATTTAATGAAGGAATTGACTAGAAACCGTATCTTTGGTTTTTCCAGGGGTCAAAAGTTCTTTTAATAGTGCGACACAAGTGATAAAAGAACATCAAAACTATTCAATAATATTGATCCTTGTGGAAACAGGATCTGTTGAAATGTTATGAAGTAACTGTTTAAAAAAAGGAATAGGACTTCATACTACCACAGTCACTTAAACACTTCATTCTTTAGTATCAGATCAGTCTCCCATCCTGGGTTGTCTTATATATCTCAAAACATTTCCCTTGCAATCATTAAAAATTTCTGCAAATTGGTTTGAATGCCTCGATTAACATATATAATTGATATTCCTTTAAAAATCCCATCTTAACAGAACATGTCCGAAGCTATTGGTTTCTGTAAAAGGAGGATAGGGACCTTTGTGGGATAGGACAGCATTCTTGCCAGGGATACACTACAGGTTTGATCTCAGCCCCTACTAAATAACGGAGATGGATGTTGCTCTTCTGCCTTCTTCAAACACGTACATCAGTTGGTGCTTGGGTAGTTTTCCGAGTTTTATCTTGATGACATGTTAATACAAATGGAAACTCCTCTCTAAAGGTAGTTATGCGGTACAAAACCTGATAACAGCCTTTGGCCGTTATGTTACCCACAACGTGTTGCAAAAAATAATTGCTTGTCTTTCTTGGCCTACACTCTCTTTTCGAGAGAACAATATCAGAAAACCGGCATTCACTTACCCGAAAAGATGTGCACGTAGAATAAAAGAGAAATTTCTTTTCACATCTACTCTTTGTGTCATTGAAACTAAAGGTCAACCACATTTATACTAAAAAAAAGTGCCGTACTTTATGTAATTGGTAGACAAGTATGCTTTAAAACACAAAACAAATCACGTTTGCATCATAAATTTGTATTTAGGTATTTTAGCGTCACTTTTTTTCAGCTTAGTAATAATTCAGTGAGAAAAGACTATATGAAGTGTACATAAAGTGAAATCAAATTGCTGTCCTGCACTTATATTAGTCACATCACTAACCCCTTTCGTACTATTCAGATCTGGAATTTCCTGTTTTGATAGCTAATGAAAGTCAATAATTTCAATGATGACACATTTTACAAAGGACAAACATTGTCTTTCTAAATCCCATTTCCTTCATTTTAAATCCGTTATTCTTTTTTAGAAGTGATAAATACAAGATCATCTTCTTAAATTTTACGATTACTGAATTTTTCTTAACCAATTTGGGTAATTGAGTAAAGTATTTTTGTGATCTCTTACAGATAACAAGAACATATATATAATATTTTTAAAATAAAACCATTCACTATACTTCTTAAAAATGCAGTGTGTTTTATCATTTAATTTAGATGTTATTTTTTGAGCACTTTACTGCTCATTGTTAATTTTCTTGGTACATTTTAATTGTGAATATTTTGGAAACGATCATATATTTGAATTTTTAGCAATTACAGTAATTATACATATCATAAAATAATATTTCCCAACAATTTAAATGTAACAGACATTCATAATTAACAAAACTTATGACTTATTTTTTAAGCTTAGTCATTCTTGTGTACTAAAGCTTTAACAGGATGTCTCAATTACATCAAAATATGTTTTTATTAAAATTCATTGTTATCTATCTCACGATTAGTCCCGTTATCAGTTTATTTGTTTATTTAAGGAATATTAGAAAAATAGTTGGAAATAATAGCAATTAAATGTTATTAGATATAAAAAAAATATTACTCTCTCTTTCGATGGATTTGATAAACTTCTTAAGATATATTATATAATGCATTTCAAGATATTTTCTTAAGTCGATTAAAATTGATATTTCTAAAAATTTTAATCGTCTTATTATATTATTTGGTCAAAGCATTATATGTTGACTTCATAAAAATTAACAAAAAGTCTGGGGACTTGCTTGACGAACTGTTCTTATTGTCTGATGAACTTTTGCAACAGATTTCACTGGATATCGTCTTATTATATTAGTTCGTCCAGATTGAGGTCGATTGTATGTCCAACTAGTTTCTTAAAATTTATAAATCAAATTCTGCACAGCTTTGATAAAGCATGGGCCTCGCCGTAATCTATGGTTTCTGTAATAAGCACGCAATGTCTCTGCTGCATTTTGTTCATTTAAGTAATACATTTTTACTATTTCCCCACGTTCTTTCCCTGAAAGCGGCATCTTAATCGGAATGGCAAAAAGCAGCATACGAGATTTGCATTTCACAGTGCTTCTTCTTTCAACTTACGTGATGACGTCAGTCATGACTGTGTCTTACGTAGAACCCGAAATTTGCCTTTCTTGGTTTCCTCTTTTCGTTTTGTGGAGGACTAATCAGGTTGGGATCTCAGCCGAAAAAAAGGTATGGGGTAAATGAAACGAACATTAATGCTCTGGTGCTTTGCTAAGTCCTTTTTACTTTTTCCCTGCCTAGCTTTGTGCTACAGGTACTATTAGTGTTTTTTAGTATGGAGATCGCATTCAAATACAAAAATACTTTGTGTTGCCATTTGAAAGTTTTGCAATTTTTTCTCTGTAACCATAACTGTTTGCGTAACACTGTTGTTTTTAGTATCACTCTCGAGCGCATACTTCAAAATATCTTTTGCTAATTCATTCAATTGCTGTAAATGGTATGATAGTTAGGGACCCAAATGTAGGAATAGTATCTTTATAAGCACCCTATAAATAACTGAAGGGCCAAAAATACTGGTATGCTTGTCCGTATCCAAATAAAAAGATGTGAAATCAATCAGAATGTGGAGCTGGCAGCCAGCAACACCTTTATGAAATGATAAGTGTCTGGCACAGTTGTTAAATTGATTATTCATTAAAAAATGGTAGGTTTTCAAGATTTAAGCGAGTTTGAACGTGGTCTTACAGTCAGCGCATGAGGAAACATAGCATCTCCGAAGTAGATTTGGATATTCCCGTACGACCATTTCACGAGTGTTCTGTGAATATGTGGAAGCCTTTAAGATATTGAATCTCTGACATCGCTGTGGGGGGGGAAAAGATCATGCAATAACGGAACGACAACTGAGGAAAATAATCCAACGTCATACAAGTGAAATCCTTCCCCAAATTGCTGCAGACATCAATGCTGAGCCATCAACAAGTGTCGGCATGTGAACCATTCATAGAAACATACTCCATATGAGTTTTCGGAGCCGAAGGCCCATTTGTGGACGCTTGATGACTGCACGATGCAAAGCTTTACGCCTCGCCTCGGTCCGACATTGAACTGCTGATGATTGGATGATATGGGACTCCTAGTACGTCTAGATACGACTCTGACAAGTGACACCTACAAAAACATAATCTCTGATTATCTACATCCATTCAAGCCCATTGTGCATTCCAATGAACTTGGTGAATTCCAGCAGGACAATGCGATACCCCAGATATTCAGAATTGCTACAGGGTGGTTCCAAGATTACTCTTCTGAATTTAAACACTTCCGCTGCCCACAAAAATCCCCAGACATAAACATTATTGAGCATGTATGGGAACGCTTGCGTTCAAAAGAGATCTCTACCTCTTCGTACTCTTACGGATTTATGGACGGCTCTGCAGTGTCAGTTGCCTCCAGAATTACTTCACACCTTAGTTGCGACCATGCTGCGCCGTCTTGCGCCTCTTCTGCTGCTAGAGGGGACCCTAAGCGATATTAGACATCTGTATCAGTTTTTTTTTCGGCTCTTCAGTGTATATAATATAAATTTTAAAACTACATAATTTAACAAATTATTTAAAAACAGATGTATTTGTTAAGTACCTTTCAATGAAAAAAAATCTCATAACGCAATTAATTTCTTTTAAAAGGGTAAGAAATGATAATTTAAATTAATAATGGTATTAGGGGTTCTGTGTATCTCGCAAATTTTCTTTTTTTATATTAAAATAAAAAGACATTTAATGAAGTTGATTAATTACTTTTTAATTATTTTAATTGGTTATATTTCATAAGCATTTGTTTCATTTATTAATATATTAAGTTTTTATTATTTCTTTTTCATGAATTTAGTTCATGTTCGTGACATTACATTTATGACTTCACTTACTTTAAAACTCACCAACAAACACTTTTTGTCTTTACATTTTGAAATTTATCAAAAGAACTATATATTAATTATATTTTTATAAATAATTAGGAATCGGAAAAATATTACATTGTCAGTTAAATTTAATATTTTAATTTTTCATGACTTAATATTTCTTGTAATACATAATAATCTGACGTTAAAAATGTACTCTGTGTTAAATTATGTAGTGCATTCTTTGTTTATACAAATAATATTTTAATTCGGAAATTTAATAAAATTGAACAACATTTTTTTATTAAATCTCTCAATAAATTGATAGTAAAGTTTCTAAAAAGTAACTTTCTAGATGTAATAAAAATTTTCAGTTCAGTATTATTGCCTAAAATTCTAGCTAAAGTTAGTTGATTTAAAGTATTGGAATGCGTGGCAAATTGAAAAGTGCATTGTTCCTCAAGAATATACTGTTACAATTTCCTCCATGCCTAAGAAGATATATGATTAACCAGAAATAAAACGATTCATTTTCTTCGAAACACAAATACTATACACAGCTCTTTCTGTAACAATGACTAGAATTATTTCAGCTTTTACACTGGATAAAAAAAATTTGTTTTCATAACACAATAAGACTAAACACAATTCTCCGGGCTAATCACTCAGGTTCCTTGATTCACTTCCAACAAACTCTGCTTGCTGAAGCCTCCACGGCCCACGTTTTCAAGACGTGCGTGCACCAAGTTTACTCCTAATCAACTCGAAAATGTTGGCTTATGTTTTGTCGCCAAACATATTGCTAATATTACCAAGCTGTCATACATTTTACAGACTTATTTCCCAGGTTCTGAAACCTTCAATTTCACAGGTAACTAAATAGAAATTTAAGACATTCGCGCTATTTACTTACCATACTTACTTGTGACATTTGCTTTCCGAGCGATATGACATTGATTCAAGAGTTTGCAATATACTTTCTAATTCAAAAGAAGGACTTCTTCCAAAGTTTTATCAAATAACTCACAGTTTTTAACTTAACACACGAGAATTAAAATAATTTATTTATTTTCATAATACAGTAGTTATATATTCAACAGGATAACTTATGCTTCCATCACGCATATTTCAATTTCATATGAAAATATTTAAATTAGGACATTTTTTATTTTTCATAATGTATGTCTCCGGATATATTTGTAAAAGCTTGATTTTAAATTTCATGTTTATTTTTATACGCAATTAGACATTATTTCACATTCCTCGTTTCACATAATTCACACATACTGTAAGTAATTACTACTAACATATGAAAATACAGTTCACTTCTCTTAATACCCTTTAATATATGACATTTTTCTGATTCTTATTTAGATTAAAGACGAGTATTTTCAATGACTTTTAAGAAAATGCAAGGCTATACAATTGCTGAGGGAGAATTTTGAAGGCAACGAATTCCTTCTGTTTTCAAAGAGATCCTCTTAGGTCTCGTTTTGAAATTCTAAGAGTCTCACTGTTGAAAGCTGTTTCACAAAGGATACAAAAATAAAGATTAAGCATTTAAACAGTGCATCCCATGTTCGAGAATTAAATTTTATTTCGATTCTTTCATATTAACAAGAATTAATTGCTTTGGAAATTTTTATTATTTTTATTTGTCATTATTAGCTTTAAATAATGACAAAAATGACAACATATTAATGACGACAACAACAAATTAAATAATGACAACAGAAATATTTATCACATTTTTATGTATTTTATCTTTTTGTATATTGGAGTCGAGATTTAAGTGGTATAAGTTCGAATCTCAATATTGTTTTATTGAAAATTATATACATATTTGTATTTCAAAAATGAATATAGCCACCGATGGCGAAAAAATTGGTAGTGCTTACATATGTTATTGCCAAAAAAGTATTGATATGTTTTACCGTAAATTGATTTTTTGATTATATCTTAACGAGAAGAGCCCGTGGTGAGCTAGTTGGTTTGGGCCATCTTGTTATTGGAAGGCAGTGAGTTCGAATCCCGACCCAACAGAAGATCCATTGTGTTCGCTCATGTCGGCTGTAGCGCGTAACAACGCGCAACAGCCAACAAAATTTGTTCCAGTCACAATATTCTCCAAGTGAGATGATACCTCTGGTAGGTAGCAGATTAAGTTTGTTTGGTACTTGCTTCTAAATCACGATAATCCAATAACTTTCAGGGCAACTACGGCACACTCACTGCATAATGTGCCATTCCTTGTAGTGCAGAGAGGTTGGAATCCTGGTAAAAGGCATTATATAAAAATTGGCACCAAAAAGGTTGATTTGGTATGTTTACCACTTAACGGGTATTTTCAGCCCACGAGAATTATATTAGACCGAGGCCTAAAATTTAAAAGGCGTTTAAAACTACCACAAATATCTCTGCCTGATATGGGATTTAAACCAAAGAGCTGTTGAACCATAGGTCGCAGCGTTCGAACAACACTTCAGCCTTAAGAAGAAATTGCTAAGATTCTCAAAATACGACCTGTAAGGTGTTCTATATGCGCAGCAAACCAGTTTGAGAGCTACCAGTTGCATGACTACACAATATACGAGCAAACACTTACACCATCAACAAAAATTGGCAGAAAGAAAAATGTTGTGAGATGACCTCTTGTTGCCAGAGTTAGGGCCGAAATATTTAAATATTACTGGTTCATACTGCAATGTGTACAAAACTTAATGTAAATTGGTGATTGACATGAAATTTAAGAAAGGGTTCATGTACGCACTTCAGTAGAAAGCTTACTTACATGTCAGGAGCAAAAGATCACAGGTGGCGCATGCAGCTGCCGAATACAAAAAGGAAAATAAAGGCATTCGCTATAAATGCAAGTGAGTTAATGTGTCTAGAAGAAATCGCCCTGGGTCCCCCCAGGCCTGGAAAAATGATTCGAAATATGGAAGAAGGGCGTAGTGTAACTGAAGAAATTAGAATAAAAAAGTGTGATTTCAAGTCCTTGAAAAGCCTTTCAAATCGCAGACATAGGTGTTCGAAGAACTGATGGCGGCAGCCCAAGAAAAGCAACCGCGCCGTGAAGGACTCCTGCAGATGATCAGAACGAGCCATTGCTCGGCAAATGTGTACAGCAAGTGTTGAAACTTGGATCCGGACATCTTCACAAAAGTGTCTTATTCAATCATCATCCTAAACGCTGCATCTACTGGGTAAACTTTGTGAAAAATTGTTGTCTGGGTAGGATTTATGCTGAAGGACTTAAATCCACGTTTTCGATAGAGATTCTGGGATTGGATATTGCTATTGAAGAGAAGTGATTCATCCCTGTGTGCGTCCATTGATGTGGAACGATTTCGTCCTCATGGGTGATAAGACTCGGCCGCAGCACCTCCTGCCTTCAGCAACTACTCGAAAGGGAACTAAATTTTGAATGGGCTGCCCAACATTCTCCCCTGAATTAAATGACACAGAGCATGTGCGGAATACTCTGGAGCTCCCCTTGAATCGAGATTATATCCTCCGGTGAACGCACACTAATCGAAACAGGCTTATTAAAAATGAGAATTCTTACCTCAAGACCTGGTGGACTGGTGCTGAGTTCGGAGAGAATTAAACACTGCAATTAAGGGTTGTCCGTATTGAATAACTTCGACTTTTTCTTCTTCCTCTTAGGCAGATGCGTAATGATATTGTGAGTTCAACAAAGCCTTTTTTGTTTGATTCCCTCGTGTGTGCTTGTATTCATTTTTTATAAGATTACGCTTTCGTCGTCTTTAAAATATAAAAGGATGCTTTATTTCTGAATTTCACGTCACTGCTGATCATCCTAAGGTCTTTTCCACCAGAGTAACGCCTTCGTGAAATAGTGAATTTAAGTAAATGAAATGCGCTTTTCTATTTCTTCTGCTCAATGTGTTTTAATATCTATTATATTCACAATATGTGTCCTAAAGTTTTAGCATCGGAATTGCGAGTGCAAAAAGCTAAATCATTAAAATTTAAATAATTGTTTTATTCATAATATTTTTAGTTAATAATTTATATTTACATATAAATTAGAGATTTATTTATGAATTCATTGATGTAAAATAATATAATTCGGATTAATGCACTCACAGTAATTATTTGTTTAACTGAATGTTAATTTTATTTAAACCGATCATCATTGTGAATAAATAATGTCATATCATTGGAGTGCTGCCATTTTTATTTCCTGTCTCACTTATATAACCAAACACACTAAAACCCGTTTTTGTGCGGTGACCACATAAAAGAACACACATGAAAAATCGTATCAAATTTTACGAGTAATGCTATAAAATCGGTTTTTGCAACACAATTAAAAGAATTTTTATGCGGTGAAGAGGAAACGCATTAAAAAATTTCTCGTAGAAAATAACTCAAAACCTTACGAAATGAGTAGAATCTGTTTTCTGAAACGCAATCCAGACATCCAGATTAGCGATAACGCAAAACAAAAATGCGAGCTTTACGAAAACAACGCAACTATTTTTTTAAAAAGATAAATATTTTGTTTTGAGCTATAGATATGTAAAATCAAAATACTAAATGATCGAACAAACTTTTTCCTTTCTATTGATAATATCGTCTATTTCAATTTGATTGAAATTTTCCTAAACCGCACAAAATAGCACACAAATAATAAAATCCCTCAGAAATAGAACGCATGTACAAAGAACATTTAAAAACTTTCTATTTTGACAAGTCTTATTTATATCTCCTCGAGGGGATTTAAAATACATTGATTTAACGAATAGTTTATATTAATATCCTTAAGAAGATTATTCAAGTGAATTTTCGCTTTTCAAAATAATATCGTAATATTTTATGATTTGTTTGGTTTTTTTTATTATGAATTGTATTTTCATTATTTATTTAGAAAGAAACTGTAACTTTAGAAAGAAATTGCGGCAATTTGAAAACATATTTTGATTTAAAAATTTCAAAAACGTGCCAAAAGAATTTTACGGCAGCCATGATTTATTAAATAGACAAACAAGTTTTGACATATAAGTCCTTTCTTAAATTACATTTTATTGGTTATTGAATGTCTTTTGGGGAATGGAAGTATTAGTTTTGTGATAGATAGTACGATTAGTTTAACTCTCTTTATCCCTAAGAGGTTAACATAATGGCAAACCTCTTCCCACGTTAAGCGGACATCTCCTAATCTAATAAACTAAGCTCTTGTAGACCTATATTGATCTCTTAAGCAAATGCGAAGAATTAATTAACAATAATTAGACAACGTGAATTGAAACTAATGGGTTTTTAACTATCAAGGAACCTGAATTCCATTTATAATGATAGGATTGCGATTCGAATGGTGTAACTTAACGCCATTTAAGCAATTAAACTTTAGTGTTAAATAATTGATAAACCAATGCGTGTACTTCCATTTTCTGAGTCCATCATCAAATGAAGCAGAATAATTACATTTCATGAATACTGTATGCACTTAAACCCTGCTTTCACCAATCAACATTCACTCAACAGCACAGACAACAAATTTTATTTTCGAAAATTCATTTTAATTAGTAATGAGATTTTCTTCAAAGTGAACTCGCTTAGATTTTATTGATGCAATCCTAAAGGAGGTAATAAAGTTCTTAACTAGCTCATCTGCAACAATTATATTTAGCTTGATGATTTAGTCAAGCCGTTGATTCATTTCTGAAAGTAGCGGTTTGATCAATTTATTAATAAAAAAATAAAATAATATTTTATTTTTAGTATACCTTCTACTAAACAAAGAGGGGAGAAACAGAAAGTATTAAATAAGTAAGTGCAAGTTATCGCATTAATATATTAAAAAAATAAAATTATAAAGGAACAGTTGTTTGCAAGTTTCAATAATAAGTATAACAATACATATATATATATATATATATATATATATATATATATATATATATATATATATATATATATATATATATATATATATATATATATGAATGTATGTAAGTATATGTATGTGTAATTATTTTATTAAACAAGCCAAACACCTAATCCTCCATCCACTGGTCACAATCCACAACCCAATATATTTTATCTGAAGCTTATACATTAGAAATTTTCTAGAAATATTTGAATCCGTTTCTGGAAAATTCCCAGCATTTTGAAAATTATTTTCTTGAGATGATTTTTGTCAGCGTTTTCCCTAAAAACAAATTACCAAAAACTAAATTATTAAGTTGGCATTGAAACGTCGATATTAGTACATTACGGTTGATTTATTTTAATTGTTTTTATTAGTAATTACAGTTTTTTAATTCCTTTTCTTATTATATCAGATATCCTGAATGTTTAAAGCAATTCCAGAATTAAAACAATTGTAGATTTCTCGGTACTTGCATAACTATTCCATTAACAATTTCAATGGAAAAATTATATCGCCAAATTTTGCAGTTAAATAATTGCACACATATTACATTATATTAGATTTTTATAGGGCTAAAGCACACGTTTTAGATTTTGTAGCACACATAAATTTGAAATTTATGATTCAAATACAAGAATGCTCTTACTTCCTGGCACGACAGTCCATGTGGGCCAAGGCCTAGTGCTCATAACTGTTTTCATGACCCAGGGCCCTGGGATTCGAACCATATGTCCCAGTTAGGTAGTCAGCCTAACGTGAGACCCCCAGTGTTTAGTTCCCAAGCATACTTGGTACTCAGTTTATCAACCCACTGAAGGAAAATAAAGCTTTTTTTCTATTTTTTTTTCACAGAGGCGAAAGTTAACTGCTTTAGAAATTTGAAACATTTGCCGAAATATTTTTAGTGAAAGTGGTCGATGGTCTGCCCAACGTAAGAATAGATCCCGCCAATTTGCCTTTCTTTTTCTGGGAAAACAAGACTTGATCCGTTTTCGACAGGGAAAGCCAGGAGGAAGGCCCCTAGGTTAACGTAATGAAAGCCTTGGTGGCGGTTTTGACAATCTCTTTTCATACAACCGTTTTATGTATTAAAAACTCATCTTATGCATTTTCAATAGTTTTATTAATAATCATTTCTTATATTTTTATCTTAATTTTATTTTACCAAAATGTTTGTCTTACTTGCTAAAATGTATTAATTTCATTCTGATTTTTATTTTTAATATTAATTTTGGACTTAGTTTAGCTAAAATATCTTCACAGCAAATTTAAAAAATTTCCAGAATAAGATAAATTCCTTATGAATGTCATAATTACCTGCTAGAATCACGAGCTGTTTAAATAATCATATAAAGAAAATAAATCATTATCTATGGCATAATGGTTGATCTGTGGTTATGTATTCCTTGTGTTTTACAAGATGTCTTTTATTAAAATAAATTATATAAGTGTGTTCATTAAAAGTAATTTTATCATACAAAATTATTCTTTAATTTAACACAAGTCCACCACTGTCTAACCTGTTTCATAATAAGGGTAAGTACATCAAATGATTTTCATTAAAATCCTAAATTATTTATAGATATTTTGATAATTAATATCACAAGGTATTTTGGTATAAAATAATTTTTAATTAGTGGGTATATCACAGAGTAAAAAGTTACTACTATTAGCAAATAAGATTATAATATAAAAATAAAGAAGCAACCACAACGTCTTGATATTTATGCAATATACTGGAAGCAAAGATATGTTTTCACCATCCTTTCGACTTTTATATTTAGAAATATCTTTAAAGATTTTGGTCGATATCGGAGGGATATATTCAAGGCATGTTGATATTTACTCGTAAGTGTAATTGAAAGTTATAAAAAAATCAACTTAAAGCGTTTGAGTTCTTAAAAAATAAATGTTTAGTAAAACTTTAAAATGACGGAAAATGTATAAAATCTGTTTCTCAGATGAATAACAAACAGCTTGAAAAATACATCATCAGTGTTCAATTTTATGTTCACAGGTACTCGAAAAAGATGCATTACCATACTGCAAGTATTAGTGCCTAAAATTAGTCCCTTTCAAAAATCTTTATGTATTTACCAGTAGAAGTGTTATTCCTTCTATGCAGGGTGATTCTTAATTGTTTTTAAAAACTAAGAGGAGAGACAGTGTCTAACCAAATAAGCAATGTCTACCGCAGAGCATTCCTCTCTGAGAGACAGCAAAGACCAAATCTCTGCACTCTTTCTTTGGACGACTCGGCTGAAGCATCGCGTGGCGCTGGCAAAACTGATGCGACACCAGGAATCGTCAAAAGGCATGTTCCAAATGTGCAACGACCTGTGTGAATGGACAGCATTCTGAGAGCGTGTTGGGATCACTTTATTAGTCACCTTCGGTATCTTTCTTTCACTTTCTCAATATTTCTGTGTGCTTACAAGCATGTGTGAATTTCAATAGTCTCATTTTCGTCCTATGAGAGTGGAATGCGTTCCTATGCAAATATTGTTAGTCTGTACAGTACTCTATCCCATCTCTTAGTTTTAAAAATAATTTAAAATCACCTTGTATTTGTATTAAACTATTTTTATAACAATTCTTTTAATGCGAAAATTTGAAAAACATGTTAAACTTATAAAACAAATAATATCAATCACCATTCTTATTTTTTTTTCTTCCAGAAGATTCCTGCAATGCGACTTGGGATGGGTTGTCGTGCTGGCCTCCAACTAAAGCCGGAATGTCAGTGGTCATCAAATGTATGGAATTCTTAAACAGGGTGCCGTATGATACAACGCGTAAGTCTCTTTCTGTTATTTCCATTTTATCCGATTTTGCGTGAAAATGTAGTAATTTACATGTATTTAACTATTATCCCTTAAAATAAAAACAGGCATTTAATACCATATTCACTGGCGACTCAGATATATCAGACCAGCTTTACATACATTTTTAAAAAATAAAACTTTATTGTTGTTGTTTCTAATTCCAAATGGTGTAGCACAAAGCTACACCATATCTATAAAACCAAATATTTCTAAAAAATCTAAAAACAGGTATGAGTCCTTTAAAATCCGGAGAACAATAAAATCCAAACACCTGAATGATTGTCAAGGTAGGCTAAAGCCTTACTATTTATTATTATACATTTTATATTTATTAAGTTTACAATATTTTAAATATTATTTAATACAAATACAAAGTTATAACAATACTTTCTGCAAACGTACACTTTATCTAGGAAATAGCATTCTTTAATCTTCTTCATCACATTGGACATAGAGTTTTTATATTATGTTACAGCAATGCCAACAATGCTTTTTAATTGTAACTTGCTAAAAAAATTTACGAAAATTGATCAACAGAAATTTTCCCAAGCAAAAAATTCGTTCACAAAAAGGGGAAAATTTAAACTAACCCAGCTGTGATCGTCGATAACAGATTGGGTGCATTCAAAGAACTCTACGTTACTATAATATATTCCTCCATTCCAAACAAGAAAAAATTCCCAAAACTCTGATAAGAAAAATTTTCTAGAAATGTATATAATCAAAATCTGAGTATCGACGTTTAAGACGCACCCAGTTTTTTCAGACATATTTCAAAGAGAAAACGTGACCCTTATACGCCAGCAAATGATATAATTCATAAGGTAAAAAATAAGAAAAAATGGTTTAAAATGTTTCAAAATAAGGGGAAAAACTGAGGAATAAGAAAGAAAAGAAACAGAGCGAAGATAATCGTAAAAGATTTCCGAAGCTAAATTAATGTAAAAATAAGTTAACAAGCAATAAAAAAATTGTGAACAGAGAGGGATTCATATCCGATTTTAGACAGAACGAGTGAGGTGTAAAGAAGCAATAACAGCTGAGTAGGCCTGAAATGAATGAATTGATAAAGGCCTGAAATGAGCCTATGTAGATAATCAAAACACTCACTTCATATCTTAAAAAACTTTTGGCAACGAAACCAGTGTTTCAATTTTACTCACGCTATTTCTTGACATCACAAGTTTCATGTTCAATGGATTCCATGCCATGTACGTCAAAATTGGTGGCCTTTACTTGCAAACAAGTGTTTTTGAATATCGTACTTACTGAAAAAATCATGGTGGATTGACATCCAATTATAATTGCTATATGAGTAAAAGCTCTGAAATGAATCTCACTTTGGTTAAGTAATCGCATAAAAGTAAAGGATAGGAATAATGTCCATTTTTAAACGTATAAATTCAGATTTTTATTTGTTTTCTCACCAAAAAGACTTGGTTATATTCATTTGAATCAAAAATATTTTCGAAACAGCTTTCATTTCATGTAGCTGTCTGTTATTGAAAAAAATTATAATAATAATATTCAAATCTGCCCTCATTACTACTAAAAAATATCGACACTTTGATATTTTTAATTGCAGTCATAAATTAAGTTTCGAAAACATTAAGTCTCCTGTTTTGAACTATAAATTTATTTTAAGCCACAAATTCAATACTAATTTTTTTTGTTATGAAAAGAATTTATTTCATAAAATACGTATTTATATCCATGGCTTATGGTATTCATTCTTGTTACTGGAAGGGAGAGAAGAGCCATACGAATATTCCCAAATGGTGGATGTCCTCTGTGGAAGGAAGGGATCCTAGCGCAGCCAGGAATAATATTCTTACATTAGTTACTGTAATATGAAAAACAATTTTTCAGGTCAAATATCAAAGAACCACCGCTGCATTCTACGGAAACTGAAATCAAAATTTTTTACATCAAATAATATTTTTAAAATTAAAAATATAATTAGTATATTTAACTAACTAAACAAAGGCCATTTCTCTTTTGTTAATATTTTCAATGTTATATCTTTATTGATAATAATTAATGTTAAAATAGCGAACGTGTTGATAGGAAAAAATATGAAAGGGAATGATTAAGAAAATCATTCTTAAAAAAAAAGCTTAGTGTAGAAAAATTTGGAAATCATTGCTGTAATTTAAAGGATATCTTTCAGCATCTCTTAACATTTACTCCCACGTTTGCTTACTTTTAATCCACCTAACAGTAAATGTATTATTCTCAAAGTGTAAAGAATGAAACTTGTGCATTTACATCATACGGTATCACGTAATGCAGCTGCATCGTTTGAGAATTGTGACGAACTTTTCAAGATCGCTTGGTTTATTGATCGCTCAACGATCATTTTTTGCATAGTAGGTTCATAAAATCAAAAACTTCAGTCCTCCCGTCAATTTGTCTGTGCATGTCCGTTGTCGTGAAAATGAGACGTCTTCCCTTTTCAAGAGGTGGACACAGAATCAAAACACCAAGTTTGGATTTCTGGACACCTTTAGTATAACATGAGGTACTACCTTAAATATCACTTATTGATAACACTCGTAACCTTTATTTCAATTGGACATTCCTTGTTACTATTTCAACCACCTGCAGCACATTTAATTCGAAGTAGCTAATTTTGTGGCAGATAGACAGTAAGTTTACAGTGGATTTTGAACCACTACACATCGAAGTCCCAAGTGGAACTCAAACCAACGAACTGTTGACAGACAGACAGACAACGAGAAGAATAGGCCCTGATCTATTGCTATTGGTTATCCGGTTGTGCCTCTACTTCATTCTAGAGTGTCGGGCACCCTGCAGGGAGTGCCAGATGCCCGCTGGGAACTGTAATCTGGGATCGCGAGCCTTAAGAGGCTCTACAGAACGCACGACACATTGTTTGAGAGACGAACGCTTTACAAAGGTGGGGCTTTCAAGCCTACTGTGATCTACGCAGTAGACCACTGTATCACAGTTCGGAATACAAATTTGAAACAACAGAATTAATAGGATTGGATCAAGTGAAACAGAAAAATAAATGTTAACAGGATCTAAATAAATTAAAGTAAGGATGGCTGTGTGAAATATGTATATAATTTATGAACAGAAATTGATTATACTTAATGAAATTTAAAAGTTTATAAGAATAAAATGCAATTAGTTCTTTACATGTCTTGAAATTTTGATGTGTACTAAGTACTAGTAATTTTGGAAATTGAAAAACTGGTGATTAGTTTGTTTGTTACTTGAATTGAAGAATTTAGTTAATTTTCGAGATGTGTTGATTCTGCTTCTGAGTTATAAGATTCCTGTTGGTGGACAACCTGGTCTTTACCATTTGGAGTCCTTTTCATAAGTAATTATTTGTATTAGTTTTTGTGTTCTGAACTTGTTCGTTGTGCAGAATTTTAGAAACTGGTAGTTGGTTTGAATAGATGATTTTTTGATATGTAGATCTTTGATTTGAGGACATTATGTGATATAATGCAGTAATGTATCAATTAGGACACAGATGTAAGATGGAGATCTGGATTTGTTAATTCTGTGGAAAGTAGCTGGGGCAGGGCGCATGGTTTGTTAAGGTACAATTTAAATAGGGATTGGAATATAGCACATCTGATGAAACTTTTGGTATTAGTCTTTTTGTATGATGACCGTTCGGCGAGTAATTCCAAAGAGATTGCCAGCTGTGCTCTATATAATTTTTAATTTTAGACTGGCTCTGGACCACTTTAAAAGTGTCAACGGAAGAGTTGGATGGGTTGCTGCTTGTTTTGCCGCTTGATCAGCCGCCTCATTCCCCGTGATTCCAGTATGTGCTTTTAACCAACTTAGAGCTTCTGCCTGGAAGACTGAATTATACTCGTGTAGTTTTATGAGATGTTGATGCAATAGATTGGAGTCTACAAAAACTACAAATGTTGCTACTGTTTGATTATCTAAATGATACCCTTCGGTATAAATATTAAATCTTGTTGTTATCATGATCATGACTGGATTAGATGATGCTTTTGGCAGATTGAAAATTTTAGTTTGATGGCTTCTGATAATATAGGATGTAATTCATCTTTATTGCCTTGATATTCATAGTTAGAGAAGAGCAACGAACTGTTGACAGAAAGCCAGGATCTTAACCATTCGGATTCCTTCTTGGCAAATCTCTCAAAATTCATTTAGAGAAAGAAACTTAAAATATCGTCAGCAGATAAATAATGTAGTTAATAACTGAATTGGCACACATTTTTTATTTCTTTCCTGTCACGTCAATGTAGAGAAAAAATTCTTCTATATGAAAATATATAACATTGCAACTCTGTGTTTCCTGCTTCAAAACTAAAATTAACGTCCTTCACCACTAAGAAAAAAATTCGGTATAAAAACAATTCCCGAAATAAATTGTCAAAGTTTTATACAGCAAACGTAGTTTATAATTCGAAAATGATAATTTTGTTCTTATGGATTTCTATTCTTTTCTAATTTTAAATAGTATAAATAATTTTTAAGAGAACGGAGAATTAAAATACCGATTTTGAAATTTAAATATAAGCCCAAGAAAGAAGGTAAAAGCAGCAGCGTTGAAACCGTTTTTGGCGGCATCTAAACGACGATAAAACGTGACCAACTGGTCACCGTAACGGGCATCAACTGAATTTTATCTGTCCAAAAAATCAGTAAAAGGACCATAAACTATCGATTACGTAATACATCACGTGGTAAATTGCCTATTCTGATTTATTGCCAGATAGTTAGAGGGGCTCCTAAAGACTTCGCCCAGCACGCGAATTTCCTCTTCTTAAATTAAAAAAAAATACAATGACAGATTTATCAGCAGTTAGCGCTGATATGCAGTTTCATTTTTTTTATTCTCAAATCTGCATTACTTTTCTAATTTTTATGAAAAATTATCCCAATAAATAGCATGGTTCATTTAGCCTTGGCATTCTTTGTTGGATTTATTGGAAACATTATTTGAGTTATAGAAAGGATTTTTAAAAAGAACAAAGCTTAGACGAAAATTGAATTATTCTCTGTAAGATAATGTTACTATTTGACCCGTTAACTAAGAGGTTAGTTTTCAGTTTACATACAATAACTGTTATGTGTGTGTGCTTTCTCAATATATATATATATATATATATATATATATATATATATATATATATATATATATATATATATATATATATATATATATATATATATATATATATATATATATATATATATATATATATATATATATACATGCGGAGTGATAAATTTTTCTTATTTTTATTTTGTATGCTGATTTTACAAAATTTCTTTAATGTTCATTGCGTAATACTATTTCAATGAAGTATAATTTAAAAACTAATGCGAAATTTTGCAAGATTTTACTTTAAACTATAATCACAATAAAGTTCTTTATAGTTTGTACACTAAAATCTTGTTTTGCTTACATAAAATCGGCATTCTAGGTAAATAATTTTGAAATATTTATACTCTATCAAATACAGAGATAAACTTAACAGAAGTCATTCAAATTAAGAAAAAACTGTATTTGTGTAATTACATATTCGCACTATCTAAGGAAAATATACGATTTTCTTTTTTAAGTAAAGCTGTATAAATGCTTACAGTTATTACATTCGTGTCTATAAATTAAGGATAATGCAAGTTCAGGCAAAGAAAAAGAAAGAAGCAAAACAAATGTGTCTTATTTGTAAAGTCTATTTATTAAACAAAGGTAGAGCAAAAAAGTTACTATATATTTGACATCATTAATAAAAATTGTGATTTTTACTCCCTGGAGCAAATTTCAAAAAAGAACCTATTACAAAAACCAACATAACAAGGTTGGTATGATGGTTAATACGTAGTATGCCCCCCAATGCAATACAGGGTGAACAACGCCTAGGCACTCTGAGTATCAAATTATTGATCTGATCTTGGGGATTATTACACCACTCATCAAGCAATGCTCTCTGAAGTTCCGGTTGACATGTGGGAGAGGGTTGAAAGGCTGCATTCGTCGGCCCTGCATGTCCCACACGTGCTCTATTGGATGCAAGTCCGGTAGAGCTCATATTATTCTTCAAGATGCTGGCCAGTCCTTACGGGTGATATCCTCAGATTGAAGGCACTCATCTACAATGTTTGCACTTTGAGGACTGGCGATGTCATACATAAACGAAAATTCTGTAAGCATTGTGCCCCAAAACAAACGTATATGTTGTTACAAAATGACATCTTCCCGATAGATGTGGCTTGTCATGGTCACATTCTGAACATGCAGATTAGTTCTGGAACCCAGAATAATTCCTCCCGAAACGAACAATTCTGCACCACCGTAACGGTGTCGTTCAGTGGTGTTCTCTTGGTGGTAACGGGTACCTGGCCCTCTCCATATAACCATCGTCTCTATGTCTTGTATGTTATAGTATGTCTTGAAACTATCATCCGGCGAGAATCAGACTAAAAGCTAAACTTGGACTCGTCGGAAAACATTACACGACCACTGTTGCGGTGTCCACAATGCATGCTCCCTATTCCAGGCTAACCGTAGGTGACAGTGAGTTGCAGTAAGTGGAACACATCTGACAAGCCTACGAGCATGTAGATCAGTGTGCTCTAAGCGCCTGTACACGGTCTGCCTTGAGACTGTCGTACCGGTTGCTGAAAAGAGCTGACTAGATTAGTCTGATGCATTGCTCCGTCTGTTTCTTTTGAGAGTAACAGCCAAATACCGGCTCTCATTCAGCGTTGTAACTCGGGGCGGCCTGTGCTGTAACGTCTACTCACATTACCGTCATCTTGGAACTGTTGGCAAAGCCTGGAGATGACACTCTGAGGGATTCCAAATTCCTCGGATACTTCCAGATGGGTACGTCCCCATTCCAGACAGCCGATAATTCTACCACATAAAACATCATCCAAATGCTTCTTTTATGCCATAACTATGCGGTTATTCCACTGAAAGGCTTTTAAAGCGCTTGTGAACAATTTTACTTCTTTGCAACCATTCCTTAAATACCCCTCTCTTACACTCTCGTCATTGTGACGTACTATCTGGTGGTTTCTTGTAATTTTCATATTTTTCTTCAAGATGTATGTAATAATTATACATGTGAATTTTTTATTTTAGAGTTCAATTTCTGTGTGATTCTGAATTATGCCTTATTTATGGACATGAGTGTAGTTCAGAGCCACTTTTATGAGATTATCAAATAAACATAACTGGAAAAACTGTCATATAATCAAAGATTGGCACCAAGTTGACGTAATAAATTCGTTCTTAAAAGCTTACGAAGAAGAAATTAATGCAAAATAAAAAAATTATTATTAAAATAATGAAAAGGTTCAATACAACCTGGAATATAAGTATATTAACAAGTTATACTGAAAAATTCATTCCAACAATTTTCACAAAAATTATGTTTTTATTAAAATAAGTAACTGAAATAATGATCAAAATTCCCTCGTGATGGCTTAAATACTAGGGTAGCCGCAATGGAATGTTGCAGAATATATTTTGTATTTTTTATCTCTATAACGTAATAACACATCCCGGTTACTAGAAACACAATGGTATCCGCCTAAAAATTCAATAAATTCAAAAATTCGCCAAAAGGGTTGTATGACACCTTAACCGCTTAGTTCACTTCAATGCATATATCCACAATTATATTCATTACACGCCATTTGCATTTTTCATAACAATATACATAATTCATAACAAATTGAATTTCTTAATAATTTAACAATTGTTCTAGCCTGAATCTTTCTAATTCAAAAATCAGCAAATTTCTTGTATCACCGTCACTCTTCTTCGGTCATTTGTTTGATTTTTTTTACGACCTACTGTTAAAGTTGAACCACTACAAACACCCAAGCTGGAGATTGAATTCCAACGCACGAGCTGTTGAATCGAGGAGCTCATTCGGCAACAAGGCGGTGACAGACAGCGTCTATGCACGTGACATAGGGAATGAAAGAGAAAATCGAAATATTCTTTAAGTTTATTATCTGTGAGTAGGCAATGAAATTCTTATTGAATACAAAATTTAGGTATTTATATATTTTAAGCTTATTTTCTTTAATTTTTTCCAATTTTTATTATTACATAAGCTTTCAATTTTTGCTCAATATTACCAAAGTCATAATTTTTATGTATGGTATCGATGTTTGAACTACTATACCATCCATTTCCAGTGAATAGCCATAGGGTCCTGATATGAATTCAAAAGGCTTTGTTTGCTCAATCAGTTTCACCTTTCAAAGCATTTTCAACGCAATGATGTTTTGTTTTCGTTTTCAGATGTACATGCATTCTTTCCATATTATTCAAGTGGGGGTCTTGTATGTTTAATTGAGGCATAGATTTCAGATGATAGGTTTGGTCACTGCAATACATCCTCCGACTCAACCAAGCAAAGCCAACTCCCTCGTTCGTTAAGCTAAGGTCTTCCTCTCAACGCCACACCAGTGAAGAAGAATTTTATGAGGTTCTCTCAGTACATTTTTCGGCTGAGTCTCATATAGAACCTACTAATTACTAATCACAAGATCATTTTTAAAATCGCAATTTTTTTAATTTTTGTAATTTTAAAAAATGTTAATACAGGTTATTTATTTTTTATTTATGAATTTTGTAATTATGGCCAAGACCAATGATTTTCTTCATATAGATGAATTTTAAGTCATATAACTGTAAAATAGCTTAAAAATTGTGTCTTGTATCAATAATGTATTACTCTTATTAGTTTAGTAATTATTGATTTGGTAACCTCATCAGGTGAACTCTTAAAAAATTTAAAGAGATTTTATTTTGTTAATTTTTACTATTTTATAAGTGTTTCTAAAAATAACGTATATTATCTTCAATTATATAGCACACTTGAATTAATAAAACAGGAATAGTGACTATTTTTACATTTATACGAATTTAGAATCGAATTTGCATTTATATCACATTAAAAGATTTATTATATGATAGTTCTGAGATTATCATATTGCTATTCTCTAAGGTTGAGGCCAAAGATAAAAAAAACCATTCATATGTTGTGCTCTCCTTTGCACATGTGCTTTGTGTTGAATAAATGCCACACGGAGTCTTTCTAGATTACAAGATTCTAAGATACAGCTGCTTATCACACAC
This sequence comes from Latrodectus hesperus, assembly GCA_037975125.1. NCBI lineage: Eukaryota > Metazoa > Arthropoda > Arachnida > Araneae > Theridiidae > Latrodectus > Latrodectus hesperus. The sequence continues at coordinate 101,604,166 of CM075855.1, forward strand.
TACCAATCACCAAATGGAGCTTCTGAACGAATTATTTAGGACCTAAGGTTCCATTGATAATACATTTGAATGTAAATCCTGTGCAGGTTTACCTCACTCGCACATTGCGATTTTTTTCAACTGATATTTCTGTCGACAGCACTCTCGATACCCAACCAATCATCTTTTCTTCCCCAACTTCATGCAAATGATGAGCACGCATGATTTGTCGTATCTGCACCATCAATAAAAATATCATGAAAATACCTTGTTTTTCTGTAAGATGTTCTTTACCTGAATGAAGTGCACAAAAATAGAAATAAGTATTTAATAAGTCATTCATGTTTGAAAACATTTATTTCGCGTCAAGGCACAACAGACTAGATGAGTATATAGTTTATATTCACTTGTAAGCGTGAAGACGAGGAAAATAAATAAAAAATTAAATCGTCCTCTAAAACTATTTGAAAACGTATCCTGATTCGATCATTATCTTATTAGTCTTGCTATTTTTGGCAGAATAAAATAGGATTAAATATGCCAAGTGCAAGTACTTTGAAAAGACGGTGTTGCAAGTTCAACTGCATGCCTCGAATTCTAAAAGTTATATTGCTATTGATGAAAAAAATTACGAAATTTTGAGCGGTTTAGAAAAGATATGTACTTTGTGATTCGATGGAATGCACATAGACTCGAAATTATATTACGAGCCTTCATTGGATGAAATACTAGGACCATTTTGTAAACTTCAAGTTATTTTATTGAGTAGATTAATTTTCCCGTTGAAAAAGTCAATATTTTTTAATTTTGATTGTAAAATGAATAAAAAAACTTTTATTTTCTGTAATAATAGAACTCGCATTGGTGTTCAAATTCGAGCAATAATTTCGGATCTTGACGGGTGTCATATCTCATGGATAGAGCTGGAAGTAACCATTGACAAATCGTTTTTCTTCATCCTTCAAAAAATTTAAGAAAGACATGGGTTTTCGCTTATATGCCTCATTATATTAATGCTATTGGGGATCCTTTTTTTAGATAGTGGTTTCATTTTGCGTGACAGTACTTTAATAATCTCTTGTGTCTCATATGGGACATGGAATAAAGGTATCGGTGAAATAAAAATTAGTTATAAGCTGAGAAGCCCCAAATTTTAACTATTTGTCTAATAACTTAAGAAAGACAAAAGGTTGCATTCGCAGAAATTTAATACATTTCACTGGAAACACTAAAACTGTATTCTTTTCATTGATAGGTAATTTATTTGAGATTACGAACAGTTCCGTATCTATACTTCCTAGGAACGAGCCTTTAAAAAGCTGCTTTTGGTGGGCAAAAGTACTTTGCGTTTAAAGTTTCTTTCTGAGTGTCAATCAAGGAGGAAGTTTTGAATTTATACATGTATGTGGTAAAAATAGGATTTTCCTTTTTCAGAAAAGAATTATTGTTTCAATTCATTCTAAAAAGTAGATTTACTGAAGATGCGCTCGAAAGCTTCTTCAGTCAAAATGGAGTTCTCGGAAGATTCAATGCACATCCTTCTCCTTCTGAAGTAGTTACTCGTTTTAAAAAATATTGCTTGAAAATAAATTACATATTTTGTCAGCGAAAGTGAACTTTTTAGAAAATAGACCAGACATTTATTTAACGAGGGAAATATTTAAATCTACATATAATGTAAAATAACATCAAGAAATTATCAATTCTTTAAATTCCCAAGATGATGAATTAAATCTTGAACTTTTAATTAATTCTTTATCATTATCTTGGGAAAATGTCTCTGTCAATCCAAATTGAGATATATCTCCATTTGAAGCAGAATCAATGGTTGTAAGTCTTATAAAATTAAAGTTAATTCATTTAAAAGTATATCAAGAAATGCTGCTGTGAGATCATTCCAAATAGTTTCTGCTTAGGGATTCCAACAATACCAAACAAATGGACTGCACACTTCATAACCACAAAAATCAAGACGAATTGGAGTAAATACATTTTTCCATTGATTCTAAGTCAATTTGAACATTAATAATAACTTTTAAGAGTTTAGTAATTGCAAATATATTTAATATTTGAGTGGCATTTTTTTCGTTCTGATTTTTAAAAAAAAGGAAAAATTAAATATTTTAGTTAGAAACTCCAGGCAGCTTATTCTTCTTCGACTCTGTCATCAATGGCTATTTCCGAGTACCAGTTTTGGGAAGCCCTCCTTTTTTCGTAGCGCTGAGATGAGCATGTATGAATGCAAACATTAATTGTTGAGTTCAGAGGCAAACAAATAAGTCATATTTAACATACGTTCAAACTAGACCTTACGCACTACACCACCTAGGTTTAAAAGCGAATTAACCAGCACAGAACAGCTTTATATGTTTCGCAAAATCTTTGGTATAGGCCTATAAGTGTCTTTTTCTAAATAAGTTAAATTCATGTGTCACTGTAAGAGATATCCTGGAGGTTCTGACGCAAATATACTTGTACGCAAGACAAAAAAATTCCACTTCATATCCCTTTTTTGCAATCTATGAGCTTCAAACCTTTCAGATCTTAAGGCTTGGTGTTGGAGGTTGACAGTTCTTACTGAAAAGAAATGAAGGCAAACCCTCTTCCAGCGGCGGAATAGTTTAAAGCCGCTTCTCATAAAGATCAGCTTAGTGCAGCATCATTGGCCGCGGCCAGATGGTTGGGAGGGTGACCACATTCACCGAGTGCTGGAACTGCGAGGGTTGGGAACGTGTACATGTTAAACTGTGACATTGCATACATGTGGAGAGGAGGGACTTCAGGACTACCAGCTCAGGAGTAACTTCATCCCTTCACCGTCTTTCAAAATGGCAGAGGCTTGGTGATATAACATAAAACAGCTCGCTGGTTCTCTCTGAGTCTGTTAATTGTGAACAATTTGTACTGACCACAAAATTATCGGGCGTACAATGAAGCAAAGGCTATGTAATAAATTGAATGACAACAGTATCGTCTCCAAATTCATTTTTATGATTTCATACGAAGCCATTACAGCTAATGTAAGATACTTATTTAGAATGGTAAAATACATGCATTCATTATGAATTAACAATGTTGATTTGTTCCAAATCAGTATTCCCTTAAAATTTATTGACAACGAGGAACTTTTCTTTCATTTTCTTTAGATTACTTCATTCACAACTACAAATTAAGACAGATTTAAGATATGTACAATGTAGAAATTGTAATAAAATATGGCCTGCTTTATCCATTACTTTTATTTAATTTTACTGAAGGCCTTAGAATACCTATTACATTAAATGGATAATTAATCAAAAAATTCAATTGATACTTTTGATTAAACCAAAATTTTCTTTCCAAAAATACATTGTTGAATATCGGGGGAAAAAAACCAAAATGGTGATCAATGACTTTTGATTTCGCGAATGTAACCCATCAACATTTCGTGAGAGAACAAATCTTACCTACAAATATATTTCCTGTTCAATGCTTTCTTTTCTTTTTAATAAAATAATTAATTCGGAGAGGAATTTATGGATAACAGAGTTTATTAACTAAATCCGAGCTCCTTTTTTCTTTGCTCTTTCTTTTAAGCGTAATTAAATGTACTCAGAAAAAATCTAAGAAGGAAGTAAAAGTTTAGAAAAAATAATGAGTTTGAAAGTAATATTGAAAATATATTTCCTTTAAAGTGCGGTGAAATATCAATCCAAAGGAATTCAAAAGTATTTTTTCAGTTCTTTTAATAATGCGTAGATTTTACACAATAGATTTCAAAGCAATATTTATATTCGTTTAAATATTTTAAAAATGCATTAAAAGATGCTAAAATGTAATTAAAAATAAATTTTAAAGCAGTTTAATAAAAAATTGTTTCATCTTTTCAAAATAAACTCCAATTTAAAATAAATGTGCGAACATTTAAAAAAAAAACTTGTATTAAAATAGCGTTTAATGCAATTTAAATTCCCAGAGTTGGACACTGGTCGACTGAAAGGCTGTTTATTAGGTTATTATAAAATGAATTATAAAAGGTAAAAGAAAATTCAATATATTTTCATGTTTAACGCTTCGTTTTGTTTCAAGGATAAGCCTATTTAGTTATCTTCTCCTAATTGGTGCATCTCGCTTCACTTTTTGAGGTTTCCCGGCGACTTTAATCCCTTTGATACAACATAGTAGGCAGCCTCAAAGCCTAACGCTTTTGGTGTTGCGTAAATGACCTTTCATGGATAATATGCCGCATTTACGAGTTACAAGGAAGAAAACCCGGATAACTCCCAAGCACTCATCTTGTCAGACTTGTATACGAAAGACAGAAGTGCAAAATCCGGATCCCGTTGCCAAATAGCAACCGGAATTCAACAGGAAATTTTCGGTCTGTAGAGCATTAACCTACCACTTGATCACTGTGTGAGCCCATGATTTCAAATATTTAAAAAATAATTGAAACTTTTTCGCAAATATTTTAATTTAATCTTTCCATTTAAATGTGTCGGATATGCTTGAAGCACTGGTCAATGCTAGTATATTTCTAAAATAAATAGAAAACTCAAGAATTTGAAAAAAATTGAAATTTAGAGAAATAACAACTAAACAGAGAAAACAGATGGAATATGGGAAAACATCTATGGGCTGCAGTCACACGATTGTATTTGAAAATAAAAAAATGCCTTGTTTATCTATCATATTTTAAATGCATCGGTTGGAAGAGTTGTTGGACCAGAGCTGCCAGTCAGCGAAAGCAGGCGGGTGGATGTTATTCAGGACGGTCAAACAAAAGATCATCGCGACCTTTCGAGAGGTTTCAAGTGGAAGAACGAAGTATTTGTTTGAATTGTGTGTGGGGAAGCATTATTATTTATTCTCTAATATGAACCCTGTATTACTGCATACAGAGCAGAGTCGTTTCTGCACATGTGACCACAATTTAAATAAGATTCCGAGAAAGCCTCATATGGAAATTGAAACCACAAACTGTTGAGTTGAAAACCAAATTTCTAAAATTTTATCAGTTTGACCATGAATGTTAATATAACTGAAAATGTATCAGTTCATAATTGTTTTTAATATAAATTAGTTTTTCTATAAATTTATTCACTTTCAATTAAAACTCAAGAGATTTATTTAAAATATAACACGTACCAAGAAATTTCTTAAATATCTTGATAAATATCAATATATACTGCGTCCCATCGGCAGTCTATTTTTGTTACTAAAAATAAAATCTATATATTTACCAGCCAATATTTCAATGCAGTTGTAAGGACAACAATTGTTAATTTTGCCACTAGATGGTTGCACCTGTCAAACAGCTTTCTTAAATTGATTGAATGATGTCTGACAGGGTTATATAGAAAACAAATTAATTCTATTTCCTTAAGTAATAAATGTTAAGTTTATTTTATTCAAAAGTAATTAATTATTGTTAATTTTTGTAATAATTGTAATAATTTATATTTCAGTTTATATCTTTTAATTGTTTATCTCAATGTTAATTGGAAACCGAACTGTACTTGAAAAAAACATGTTGTTTTTGAGCGCCATGTTTAGTTGCTTCGCTGATACGATTGATGCTCTGTACGCTTAATAAAATATCCATTAGATGCTGAACATTGTTGAGTTATTTTGAACATTACGCAACCTGATAAACTAAATACGAATGAACAACCCTCTAATACAGTAAACATAGATTCAAAAATTAACTACTCCTAAAATACAGAAAATGTATTTAATGAAAAAATAGCTCATGACGCCACCTGGTGGTGAGTTGAATAGCTCAAGGCTGTTGCTCAAAGATTCATTGCTAAATCTTATAGATAAAACAGAAAAAATTGCCATGAAAACAGTCTGAGTGTTAAAAAATGAATAAAATAAGTCAATTCATTATAAGTAAAAGCTAATTTGTTTCTTAAATAAATTAATTATGTAAAATACTTGTACTTGTTGCTGTTTTGAGGTGATTTCCGATTTCCAAGCCAAACATTCTGTAATTTTCCAGCTAATTAAAACTACAAGTTTCAAGTCGTATTTACTTTGAATATTTTTTATTTACCATGAGAAGGCATTATGAATAAACTCTAGAAGATAAATTTTGAACATTTTATAAAAATACATACTAGGATACAAAATATGAAATAATCGTAAAATACAATTCAATTATTTATTCTTGTGAACCATTATTATGAATAAATTCTAGAAGATTAATTTTCGACATTTTATAAAAATACATATTAGGAAACAAAATATGAAACAATCGAAAAAAAATCAATTATTCTTTTGAACCCTAATAAATATATAACTCATTTTTTTAGAGGATACTTCGTTTCTTTAATTTTAGCTGTTGTGTAAATTTTAGAAATACATGCTATCCAGCTGATGTCCACAACACACAATAAACTCTCAATAGCTTCGGCATATATCTTTGAAAACAATATGATGCAACCGCAGTCCGATACAAATTAGGTTGCGTATATAAACTAAACATATGCCAAAAAAACTAAATATGTACTAAATCTTTTTATATGCTAAATCTATTTTGATATGTATAAAAAACAAATAATAAATTTCATTTTTTATCATAATATAATGTCAATTTATTATAAATTTTAAATCGGTAAGTAACAATTACATGTATTGAATGAAATTAATTTTGTAATAAAGATAAGAATACTAAAATATTAACTATTACACAAGTCTATTGTATTATCTTAGTGAAAACATTTTTCACCAAAAGTACCATTCATTCATCCAAATAAAGTGCTTTTAATTAGAATGCTTTTTGTTGATGAGTTGAAACTCTTTTGATCGTTTAATTTCATAAGTTTTTTTCTAAATTTATTCTGTTAATTTGATTATTCTGGGTAGTTATATGTATAAAATAAAATGTTTGCTCCATTGATTCTGTGAGATGTGTTGAAAATTGTAAGCCACACAATTCTGACAACCTTGTCAAGTGTTGCGTTTTTATTCATTTATGCTATTTTATGGTTATTTTTTCACATGAGATTTAATTTGACTATGACCTGCAATTTAAAATATTTTTATGCCAGTTTGAATTATACCATATTGGCATCAAAATTACTACTCTAAGATACGTGATATGTGAAACTTGCGACAGAAAGAATATACTGTAACACGCAAATGATCAATTTTTCAATTTATCCATGTAAAATAACAAGAAAACATGCACACTGTAAGTGTTCAAGCGAACTCATGCTATTTTCAATAATTGTATTTAAACATTCTTGCTGCATACATAAAGAATTTGTTCTGCATGTTTCTCATTTACAAATTTAAAGTTGATTTTGAGAAAACATTGCTGTGATGACTTGTACAAGAAAGGGAAGTATTAAAAGAACCAGTGGGTTCTCGGTTGTCGTACGGAACGCCATGCTTAATCTCATCGGCTTGCTACATCACTGACAGCCGAGAAAAACACACGCACGTCTTTAGTCGATCGATCGCACAATCAAGTCACAAATTATGAAACAAGAAATGAGATGGTTTGCAAGTTTTTGCCTGAAAAGTTGTTTGCTGTAGCGTAAGCTATCATGTAGCATTGGCTTCATCATAGATTGGTGCATCTTCGGTGATGAGATGAACAATAAATCTGGAAGCAAGAATGTAATGATTTTGTGTTTTCACAAATGAGTTCTGTATATAGCATCGTGATCTTCGCATCCGGGTTCTGTTGCATTGGGAAAAATACCCATTACATTCATGAAACTATCACTTACATTGTCTTATTGGTCTGTGTATATGATGTCATGGTAAGGGGTGCCATTGGATGCACGTATCTGGATCTTTTTGTTCGGCGCTTTGAGCAATGGCAATTAAGTTTTTCTTGTATTAAGCTTTAATTTAAAAACTTTTATTGTTTCAGCTTTTATTCAAAAGCTTAAATTTTATGACTTAGCAGTGTTAATGCACGTTTCTATATTATCAATATTGTACAAATCTTCTTAGGGACAAAACATTTTCAGCTGCTGCCCTTGCCAGCACATTCTCTAGTTCATTTACCAATCGAGAGCATCTGATTAATGCCTTAATAATGACCGTCTCGTAATTATATGCTAGTTACTAAGGTTAATTAGCTTTGGTTGGAGTACGTTTCATTATATTCAACAGGATCGTAGATGTCCTCCAATCTCTGTTTGAAGGAATGACCATGCATATAATTGCACCCAGAGTTGGTACTGATCAAACTGCTTAAAAATTTCTAAAAATTTAATCACCATTTGTAAATATTTATCATTTGGTTACCCGCATTTCTATCTGGTGTACCAATTTTAATAGGCAATGTAAGTTGTGAAATTTTTTTAGGTAATAAAATGAAATTTTCCTGCATTTTTGAAGCTACACAATTTTATTTTGTCTATTTATTCACATTCCTAGATTTATTACTTTCAAATGAAAAAAAAATTGAAATTAACCTTTATTATATATATATACCCACAAGTAAATTCTGGATGACATTAAAAGCATCCTTAAATGCTTAGAGTAAGCCATTGGAATTATTCTCTTACGCTGAATGCTTGTGAAAATTTTGGCGAATGTATCACAGCTCTTATAACCTGCAGAATCAAACCAACGTTGGAGAAAAAAACTAAAAAAATTAAATCATTTCTTGCAATAAAGAAATGAAATTTCAGTAATGTTTGCTGTTGATATTCTAATTATTCATATGTTATTACTTTATTAAAATTCGCATGTGTAATTCGCAATTTCTTACAGAAAATGCCACACGAGAGTGCCTGGCGAATGGAACTTGGGCTCTAAGGTCGGATTATTCACATTGTCGTCCCCTTGTACAGAAGGATGACACATTTGAAGTAAGGACTTTCTTATAAGTATGCTTTATCAAATGCAGCGCAGAATAAACTAAATGACTAATATATGCGTGGAATATTTATCAATGTATACATTCTGAGAGCTAAATATAAATCGGTGACTAAGTCAATTTATAGAAACCAACTGTTTTGTTGCATTAGCAGTAATGATGGAAACCGGCAGATGAAACGTACATGTATAAAAACACACAATTTAAATAAATTTATTGTTTAGTAATAAGTAAATATTTAGCTCATTATATGTTTAGCTATCAATTCAGGGATACAAATCACTAAGAATTCGATTAAAGCACAATTTATTGGCATAATAACCTGTTTTACTGACGTATAAGCTTTTTCTGAAATCGTCAAAGAATTTAATATTTCTGTATTGTGTTTATAAATTTTTTACTATTAAAAAGCCATATCATTGAAAGTAGAAATTTTCACTTTTTGTAGCTGTACCATATAGGGAAAAAGAATATATCCCTTGAACATTTAATCTCTTATTTGTTTTTTATATAATTTTCAGTTTTTTTGTGGAGTTAAACCTTGATGTTGATTATCTGAACTGGAGTATTTTCAGAGAAAGGTCACGGCTAAGCAGATTGTTCTGTGGATGAAAGAAGCAGAGACATGCCTTTCGCCAGTTAGTTCTCAGTTTGTATATCATCATCAGACGGTCCCTAATATGACTTCAGAAAACTAAGCACTAATGTTTTTTATTTTTTTTTATTTATTTTTTTATTGATAAAATGGATTAGTAAAGCAATCTGCTTGTAAATTTTTCGCTGTAAAAGCAGGAGGCAAATATGTGATGATAGTCCCACAGCGTAGGCCTTGCCGTAACACAAGAATGCGTCCTTAGGCTCTGAAGCGCACAGACGCATATTTTCGGCGGCATTCGTTACGAAAAGGTTTAAATCTAATATATATATATATACAGAGAGAGAGAGAGAGACTAAGTTTTATTTAAGCACTCTGAATGCGAACAATGCCGTTACAAATCAATATGAAATTAAATGAAATTTTTATTTGGAAACCAAATTATACCTAAACTAAAGTTAACTAATTAAAAATATTTCATTTATTTTCCTAATATAATAATGCTCATTTGAAAAATAAACACATTTTTCCGACAGTAAACGGTACTATTAGCAAAATAAGCTTTAATATAACATTAAATATAAACAATGCAGTTACAAACCAGTATGGAGTAAAATAAATAGTTCTCATTCAGAAACAAAATTATATTCAATCAATCTTGGTTTTAGTACCTCAGGATAAACAATGTTACGTAAGTATCTTACCATTACAGCATAAATGCTGATTTTATTTCTTATCTGTAAACAAATGACATAAATTACACAGCGGAAAACGCTCGCGTTTTCTAAATCCAAATTTATACATTTTGAAAACGGATCGTGATCTTTTATTAACATGGCAACAGAGTATTAAACTAGGTGAAATCGACAAGTCAAACTTGAAGAGATTATCAGAACCCTAGGAACATGTTGAACAAGTTCTGCACTTATTCACTTATTATAGTCACCTAGCAAAAAGAAGGAAAAAAAAGTTACTGTCAGCCAGATTATTCTCCAATCACAAGTCCAGATTCGTTACCTTTTTAATAGACTCAGAGCTGTAACCAAAACTTTTTTGGGTACTAAAACATAAAATCACATTAGCTACACTAAATTCTCGAGTTACCCAAAAATGTTTGGGAACTTTTTGATTAAATACCTTTTAAGAGCCAAACTTTTTTCTGTAAAGTATTAAATTTCATGAAGTACACTACTTATCTATAATATTCTTTAATGTGATAATCTATTTTATATATCAAATATCATAAATATATACAATTTTGTTATTATTGGTATCTCTATCTTATCCATTTCATGTTTAAAATTTTAAGTAACTTTGTTGGCAGATGTTGCGCATGTGCATTTTTATTTGACGATTGAGTTTTATTATTTCATGAAGCGTTAAATCAAAAAACAATCTTATCAGATACATTGCTTACACATGTTGAGAACCCCTGTTTACGGATGTTGCGCATGCGCGTTACTATTTGCGGACTGATTCCACTTGCCCTTTTCGTAATTTCATTGAAACAAACCTTAAGTAATAGGTATCTCATAATTTTAAAGTGATTTCTTCAACGTCATTAACGAATACCTGCTTCCATTCGCTGAGTCCAAGAATGTTTTCCTTCTTAGATAGCTATTGAGCAGTACGTTGTACACCTTATTATTATATTTGGTTACATTATTGAAAATCTTATTCTAAGGCAGTCTAAAAATTAAATGTTCTTGCTAGGCGTGAAAACACTCTCTAAGGCAAATGATAGATCAGTCCCGTTCAATGCTTTTCATGATTTAAAGCCATTTTTACAGGATGCCCAATAAAATCTCTTGCCAACCTCTTCATTTTGGAACGGCTGGTGCTATTTTTATAAACGTGATGTCTTGGTACCGTAAATTAAATATGCGCTACCAAATGAGATAAGTCTCAGCGTCACCTGGTGGAAAACTGCGGAGTTAGCTTTTGTATCTCAAAAATGGTACGAGATAGGAGAAGAAAAAGAGAGTTATAAAGCTGTTGAGCGTTATCGATTTAGTATGAAAAGATAACTTATTGACACAGATGTGAAGAATAGAAAAGTTACAACGCGCATTTGTTTTTTCGTGATTCCCTTCTCTGCAAACTTGACAAACGATCAAAAAAAGATGAAAAGAATTATTCAAACCACCATACCCAATTATTTGGGTTCCATGACGAAGTACTGCTTTACTGGAGATGTCTTGTGAACAGTCACTCCATCATGCTGAAACCATAAATTCCTCAGATTAAACACCGGCAGTTAATCAACAAAATCAGGCTTTACGTTCTGCAGCAATTGTAAATACACAGTGCGCCTCTTAAGATAACATCATAAAATATAGAACCGAACAAATTGTTACTCTAAATGGCACACCAAACGTTAATACCAAACCACACTTGAACATCGTTAAACATCTAGGATTTTTCAGCTATACTATCAAAGAATGGCATTGTACAACAGTCAAAACACCCAGTAATGGGTATGTAGACTATTGTACATGTCATTTCGTGAAAATCATTCCTTATACGTTCACCCAACATCTTTCAAAAATGTTGACTGGACCTGCATCTTATTCATAACGAAGTTGCACCATGAATAGCGTCGCTCGACATCCCCGTCCAAACCTGCTGAGTTATGGGTCGGTATGGATAAGCGCCTGATTTTTCTAGGATTTTCCATATTCGTCTTTTTTAGAGGCCATAGTGTTCACTGATCTGTCTTGTACTCCATTTAGCTATTTTCGGAATGCCAGTACCTCTTCTGGTTGAACTTTCCGTCCAACCTTTGCTGGTCTTCTAGATAGAACTCGATTAGTCATGCAGCAAGTCTCCCTTAAACGTTTTACAACAGTTAGGATGGTTTGATAAAAAAAAAAGATACGGGCCTGTAGCAAACGTTCCCGGTACAAATTTGCTTGCTGATCGTGCTTTGATTCCACATTCGCCTTACAGTAAAACAATCACACAATACTCACCTTCAGAAAACCATTCCATGGTCATGATCTTGAACATAGAAGAAACCCAATTCAATGCATCTTTTATACTATGGTTTCAAGTGAACAGTCATGACGTTTCTTACGTATTTACATATTCCAACAATTTCGAATATTGTGCAAGTTGCATTGAGTTGTTGAGATCAGTACAAGGATGCAACTCTTGGGGCTTGAGCTTAAGTCCTTTGCATTAGGAATCGCAAGCGATAACACTGAACTGCAATGCGCCGTCGTGTTTATCCCGAAAGATAATATTTTCTCTTTTTGTTCACATTTTGTGACATCCCAGTGTACGGAATCACGAAAATGCAAATGCATGTTTTAACCGCTTTATTTTTTACATCCATGTCAAGGAGGTGTATTCCCGTACTAAATCAATAACGCTCAACAGCTTTGTAATCCTCTCTTTTTCTCTATCTCGTATCATTTTCGAGATACAGGTGGTGCTGTGAATAGTCTTATTTGTTAGCGCATATCCGATTTACTATATCTAGACACCACGCTTATAAAAATAACAGCAGTCGCTATGACAATAAAAGGGTGACAAGGGTCTTTCGTGTAAATCCTCTATGTTCGCACAAGAGAATAATGTTGAAAACAGCTTAAAAGCAAACTTTTTTCTAAGGATTTTTTATATTGAAAATAATTTGCTGCTACTTGACAGATACAACTATTACTAATTTTCAATAAGTTAGAGAAAATTTGACTTCCAAGCAAAAAAGAAAAAAAATTGCTACCTGTGTCTAACCTAGGTAATGAAATAATTATGGATAAAGAGCAATAAGCCCTTGAGAATAAAAGATTAACAATGAATTGAAGTAATGAGCTATATTAAAATCATAAAATATTAAGCTGTAAATTGCAAAATTAATAAAAAACATTTCTTTAATAATACATTTTCTCATTATTTTCGCATGTTTTTCAAGATATAACTTCAATTTCATTTATACAATTCTTTTTGATTTATATATGTATTATTCTTGATTTATATATATTATTTTTGATATATATATATAGAAAACATTAAGCAAATTTCTTATTTTTCATTTAAGAGAAATTCTTTCAAAATTCTTTAGTGCACTGAACTGTGTTTATTGGTAAAAAGAAAAATGATTATGCATCAGTATGATTTATTAACTGAAGGAAATATTTTAAAATATGTCGCTTTTTTAGGTTTTCATTTTTAATTCCGTGTGATGAAATACTGTTTGTTTTTTTTTTGTCAGTTTCTACATAAAAAATACGTCCAAATTATTTACTTTTATTGATAGGATGGATATATTGGTTGCTACTGAAAGTTTTTAATGACACATTCTTAAAGCTATTTTTTTTACATTTATAACAAAATTTGAAATGAGTGAGACTGAACATAATCAAATGAAATTCATATATCTGAAAATTTAAAAAATGAAAAATTTAATAAAAAGGAAACTTTTTATTAATTATATATATAATTAAAATTAATTTTAAAATTATATTTTGTAATGTATTTCATATAGTTTATTAATCATGCAAATTTCTTAAAATATAGGCTCGATAAAATAAATAAATTTACACGAATTGATTGTTTATTTTGTTGGTGTTGTATCTTAGAATTCTGATGTAAGCAATTTTTTTCAGAAAGTGTGTATTCATTTTATTGACTATCAAATAGTTGCTACCTTCAACATATTCGATTCCGTGTTAAAACCCTTTTGATAAGCCAATTTAAAAAACTATTTCTTTGATTGATTTCTATAATATTGGAAATTATTCAGTTTTCACTTGAAAATATAGAGCGCGCTTCTATTAGCTAAGAATTGAAAGTGAGATTTGAGTGACAAAGATGCAAATTCAAACCAATTTGGGAAAACAAAGCAATGATAGAGAATATACATTCACTTTTTTATGTGATTTTTTGTTCGGTATATGAAAATTTCATTCCAATTGGAAAGTAGTTTTCAAAGCTATCCCTAATAAAATGAAATAGTTCAATCAGGCATTTAGCTTTTTTATTTTACATATGTATTTCATCACATGACATAAATATTGCCTTTGTCAATTACATTTCATCAGTATTATTACCATAGTACGAATTACTTTTATATGTATTCTCAGTGCTTTCAAGTTCCTAGTTTAGTACTGGTCTCTACATAATTTTTCTCTTATATTTATTTTTCATTCAAATTCATACGTTACTTTCATTAAGTTCATTTTTCTGCTTTGCCTTACCGTAAATCTAAATGCACAAGCTTCGTGTCTTGATTTTGTTTCAAAAAGCAATTCATAATTATTTTGTACATTTTTATTCTGTACTTTTTTATGCGGTCCCTGCATCAAAAATATTTTCTATTTTTGTCTTTATGGCTGTAATCTTGAAGTCTTGTGCAATTTTTTATGCGCACTCCATATCCACCTCTCACAAACAGATTTGAGTGTAATTCAAACAGTTAAGGGAAGTACATTGTGGAATCTTCAATTTTCCATACATTTATTATAATAATAAAACTCGGATATGAATAGAAAATTTATTCTCCCAACTTAAGTGAAGGAAGAAGCTATAACTAATATCCCTTTACTTTTTATTCGGAACGGATAACTGAAAAGCCACTACACTGACTTTCAACTCCGATTCCCAACTCGCACATGGATATTTTTAGTAGTTCAAAATCCAGTCAAATTGTTCAGAGTTAGTACCTACCGGTCAAATGGAACAATCCGGATGAAAATATTCCTGATTAAGAAGTAGTGCAGAAGATGCCCTTTGTGATTGACCAACAACCTCCAGACGTGTCATTTCACTTAGGCGACAGACAGTAGACTTCTTGACCTTCTCTAGCTGACAAATGAACATAATGGATCTTCAGTTGAGTCGAGATTCAAATGGATTTCCTTTCGATAACGAAACCCAAACCAACCAGGCGAACTTGCGTGTAATAGTTGTTGTTGCACCAAGCATGCTTCCCAGTGCTTAACCCTCTGCAACTTAAGTGGAAGTAGCCTGTTGGAGGTCTTCGCAGTTAAGAAACAGGAACCAAGCAGAAGACTACCCAGATCACCCAATACTTGACCTGTCACCACCAGAGGTATTTCACTTTGATGATACTGCATCCGTAACTTATTTAACGTGGATCAACTTCCCTTATTGAGCAAGAAGGAATTTTAGTGCTGTTGGGATTCGAGTTCATTACCTTCTGATAATGAGAACAAAGCCCTAACCAAGCCATACTATCCATAGAGAAAGAAACAAACTAGTTTCATTACAAGCTTTTCGCTAATTTTCTCATGGTCTGTAATGAATAAATACTTCAGGAAAATCATTTTAAGATATCACCATAGAATGTGTGATCTGTGGTAATGCCGTTAAATGAACATACTGAATATTTATTCATTTTGCGTTGAGTAGTCCTTTTCAAATCTTTCCTCCGTATATTCTCCTTACATCCGAAATTTCAGTCCATTGTATTATACTACCTAAGTGTTGCAACTTTAAAGCTGTGTGCAGTTGGCAGATAAACTCTTTAAAAAAGTAAAACCCACTTTTGTTGCAATTTATTCAAATTATCATAATTTCACATAATAATATTTTAACATTTACACATATTTTAAATTTTTTTATAAGACTATTTTTATTCTTCATATTCTTTAAAAATGTGGATTAATTAAGGATAAAAAAAGTTTTAAACATTTATTTTGCCACTTCAGAAATTTCAGTATTATACACATTAATCCATGTCATTTTAAATTCATAACTTCTTAAAACATTTTGTTATAAAAATTTAAATAACAATGAGTTTTTTTTAATGAAATGAATAAATTGAATGAAACTTAATGAGGAAAATCTTACTTTGACTATTTTTCTTAGAGATTAAATAAATTCTCAACATTCTTGAATCCCAGGACAATTTGATATCCATTGAATCTTTTAAGTAAATAAAAATTAAATGACGTTTACTTATTGCTCAGTTAAAAAAATTGATTTTTTTTCTAACTAAATAATAAATGTAAATGCATATATTAGAAATATTATACATATTTGCTAAAAAAATATGCAATTAGAATTTAAAGTTAAAATAACTATTAAATACTATACTAAGCGATTAAATTTTTAATGAAACACTATTTTGAAATTTTAAGATTTTTTATTATGCATTCTAGAATGTTTTTTTTTATTTATTTATTCATGTAAATAAAAGATTTTTATACTTTAAAAGCAGAATCTTATGTTTATTTTGCTCCAAATGGAATGAATGGTATAAAATCTACAAGAAACATCCGAGAAAGAATCGAAGTTCCTTGTTGACTTTGAGGCATAAGAGCTGACTCAGAAAACTCAAAATAATGAGATTTCTTGTGAAATTACCGGTATAATATTTCAACAGAAAATGGGTGTATTGAGCTTCGGCTCCTACCAAATTTCTTGAACAAGAGCCCATGAAGTCAAACTAAGCCTTTGAATTTCACTTCATGGGATTAGTTTGACTCTATTTTTCAGCGATTTATAAGGCTTGCAAATCAGTTATGGTTACATAATAAAAATTTATAGTTTTTAGCTTTATCATAAATCTACCCAATGAAAGAACAAAATTGATCGACAGGAATATAAACAAGTGGAAATTTAAACTGAAAATTGCGTCTTTCTTCTCTATTTAATTTAGTGTTCATGTCTCCAATCAATGAAATGTCATTTTTGTAATTTAATAATAATTTCCCTTACTCTCATGCGTGTAAGTATATTTCTAAACTTAAAATATGAGAATTATCAGGTGTTCTAGGCTAATAATTATTCCTACAGTTTTATATAATTATTTCCCTGTTAGAAGGCCGTGTCGAAAGGCCCTAATCGTTAGAGGGCTCCTTCTCACGGTCGGCAGGTAGTGAGCTCGTATCTTAACCAAGCTCCATCGTGTTCGCCATTAAGCAGGTTGCGGTCGCAGTGTCCTCCATGTGACGTCTGGGGCAGCAGGCAAAGTCTAGGAAACTTTGGCTTGGTTTCTGCCTCTAAATTGGGATGACCGACCCATTTTCGGTTAGCACACACTGGGGGCCCCACTATATATGTTGCCATCAATTTATTGTGTTGAATAATTATAATAACAGCCGAGTATTAAAAACAAAATATATTTGCAATGTCGAGTTAAAGGAAATTAATATCTGAATATTTAAAAATATTTGTATGTTTATTTAAGAGTACAAATTTAAATGCTGAAGACAGTGCTGAAGTTATATATATATATATATGCTTATGACAAAAAAATCTTCACTGACATGGTTCTATAATGTTTTAGTTTTCAACGGACTAGAATAACATTCAAAAATTTATTAACGGAATTTTCAAATAAAGATTGTGAAAAACAGACGGCATACAACATTAGTTGCGAGGGAAGATTTTTAAAGAGTTTTATAATTCCTGGAGATTAGTTTAAAAATTCATTCTTCAAAACTGTAACGTCCACCAGATTCAATAGTAAAGAAAAGTTATTTTTAAAAAGAGGATAAAACATCAAGGCATTCGATAAATGTTTAGAAATTTTCCTTCGATGAAAAAATATATAATTTTTCACAACAAAAAGTGCTCTTAATAAGGTCATTATGTAAAATGCCATCCTTAAAGTAAGTAATGAAATGTTAATTAAATTTTTTAATTAATTAAGTTATAATTATATTAATTGAATTCTTTAAGTAAATGATTTTCTTTGTCATTGATGGAATAATATTTGATAGAAAATTTTGACTTAAATACATAGCGAATGTATATGTTACTTCTAATATATAGAAGTTACATATACATTCACGCAAATATGTATACATACATAGCAAATGTATAGCGTCTTCTAAAATATAATTTGAGATGACGTTAATTCTCGAATTTTCCGCATGTTTTTTATCTAACTCATTCCTGAAAGATGAATTTCAGATATTTTACACTAATGCAGAGTAAGTAAAGTAAAGAATAATCTTCATTGAAGCATTGGAAAAGTTCTAGGAGAGATGTTGGTGTATGGTATTGATTTCTTATTAAACGCTTTTAAATGGACCATAACTGTTTAATTATATTGCTATCAAGTGGACGTGCAGACCATGGTAGATGCTTACCTCCACCCTCATGTTAATCAAACCATGATCAAACAAGCCCTTCTGCATTGAAAAGACCAACCTGGTCTTCGCTGAAATTTTTCCCCAGAGAACCTTCCTTTCAGTGTTACGATTAGTCTAAGAGAAAACTACGACGCGGCTGCCAAAATCATTCAGGTCCTCCTCCAAGCATAACAGCTGATAGTCACAATCATAGGTTTGAGCGGCTGTTTCCTTGTTGTAGGAAAAAGTGTGTAAGATTATTCGTTAGACCATATTACTATTTGGACATCAGGATATATTTCTTCCTATTATCAATCGACTAGGTTTTGTAAGTGAGGCCTTCCTGTAGACAACTTTTGGCATTGATATCTGAGACAAGTGCCTTGGGAATCCATCGTAATATTCTACTTATGAAAGTCTCTCTTTAAACTGAAATCATTGACAGTGGAGAATACAGATGCTGATTAAATTCTGACGTCATTTTTGCTGCAGTTGCTAATTTTTTTAATTTTATAATCCGTTTTAATACTTGTCTGCCTCTTCCACTAAGACCAAGCAGAAAAAAACCCAATACTTGATGAGCCACCTCCAGAGTTATTTAAGAAAACTGTGACCATTTTCTTTGCAATGTGTCAATTTTGCCTTTAGTGAACCCGACGGATCTTCGGTTAAGTCATGATTTAAACGCATTACCTTCTGAAAGTGAGAACAATGTCCTAACAAACCAGTGACAATATTTATAAGCCACTTATGTATGCAAAAAAATAGACTGGTTGAATGAATCTTTCTGTCATCTCTTACTCCCTCATTCAGATAACAGGATGAGAATACTGCGCAAAAAACTTGAATTTGCGACCAACTGCTGCCAAAGGATCACCTTTCAGACAGGAAGTGATGTAATTACAATGCTGAGAATTATTTCATGGAATGCATAGAATCCTTCGATTCTGAATGGGATAATTTATCTCATCTCACCTTTCCTTATCACAAAGATTATTTTTATTTCTCACAAAGATTATTTTTATCAAGATATTATTACAAAGATTATTATTTAAAAAAATCACAAAGATTATTTTTATTTCTATGTTTTGATGTACAGATATGGCTATAATCAACTGCACAATGGAATGTGTCATCCAATTAAACAAATATTTAATGCATTTCGGAAATATTGATCACAGTTGAAACTGCTTCCATGGCCAGATCAATTCACTCATCTCAATAATTTATGGGATGAAATCTCTCATTTCAAAGCATAAATATCGATTCATGCCTGGAATCTTTAACCACTGTATAAGCTGTTGAGTGAGTTCGTAAGAAAGGTTTTATTTGCGATAAGAGCTAAAATTAAAAGAAATAAGTTTCTAAAAATCGTATGGAATTTTTTGACCACCTAGTGTAAATTCGTAACTAAATGAAATAATGCGAGATTTAATTTAAGCTTACTTCTCGATAAATTAAATATTTCATGCATGAGTTTTAATTCACTGATTAACTTTCAATTGAAAATAACCTTAGTCGTTTTCTTCGATGATATATATATATATATATATATATATATATATATATATATATATATATATATATATATATATATATATATATATATATATATATATATATATATAAACTGTAGCTTTCAATATTCTACGTCTGGAATTTTTAGCATTTCATTGAAATACTTCAGGTAGAATGGAAAGGGACAAGATGGTTTTCATTTCCAACAGTAAATAATGCAAACCGCGCAAAACTTGTTGGTAATAGTCAACTAAGCAAGAGCCTTATTTTTATGCCAGAATGACAAATAGCATCATATTGGCCGTATCATACTAGATGGTAACTGTTTTGGTATTTTGTAGCAGCACGTGACTCAAATAGAAACAGTTTGAGAACTGGAGCAGATGTCACGAACAACGATGCCTATTGGTGTTTCCGCCAATACACGTTAAGCAAAGAGCGCGTGTAAGCAAAATTTTTGCTTAGAAATAGGATGCATTTTTATATTATTTTTATATTAGCTATAAGAAAGTTATTTTATATTGAAGTAAAATGTATTTCATGCAGTATTTTGCCTCGAGACAATTTGAGAAATTCTGATCGACAAAAATCTTAAAATTTGGAAAAGCTGCAATCAAAACTTCATTTTTTTTTACAAAAAAAGATGGTTATAACATATTTTATTATTTAAAAACATTACACTAAAGTAGGTTTGGTTAAAAAAGAAATATTTCAAAATAAACTTTATCCATAATAATGCTTTCATAGTGAACCATTACAGTTATATATTGTCAAATAAATATACGAGTATATAACTTTGCCATATAATATTTTGACGCTTAAGAAAGATAATCTAAATAAATTTTATTTTTTATAAAAAAATACGTGAAAGTCTGAAAAATAAGCGCAACTCAATAGGCTATTAAAAATGATTTTAATAGAAAACTATGGTTCATTTCAGAAATCAACAAAGTTTTCTTTAAAAAAAAAGAAATCGCTATTTCAGCAGTTTATTGAGAAATTCAAGGTTTATTCAGTTGCATTAACGTTTTTATTTTGGTGGTCTTGATGGGAAACCAAATCAGAAACATATGTGAAAGAACTCATACAAAAACGTATTGATGAATAAGAAAAAAATTGAATTAATATTAAAAAGGAAACGAAATAATTATTTTTATTCGTGATTTTTGAAAACTCAGTGTTAAATAATAATATTATGTATTTTTAAAAAATATTGAAAACAATAAAGTATGTATAATTTTAATTTAATCAGAAAGGGAATAATTAGAATGTATCTGTTCTCAACTATCGTCGCTACAGACGTCAGTCGATGTCCACGCTGTTCAAGGGAGCCACGACAAACACCTAAAATGAGAATTAAATGTAGAAGCTGTTGAACAAAAAACCATCTTATAGACACTTTAGTTAAGTTTTTTCAAATTTGTAATGTAAGATTTGATACATTAGGAATAAAAAAGTGAAAATAATACTTATTTCTAATATTCCAAATTTGTCTAATTTAAATTCTAAATAACTAAATATATTCTACGCATATACTTCTTTCTCGTTTCTTCAAATATGACATTTCTTAACTTTTCATACTACTTAGGTTAATTTATAATGTACTGGTGATTAGAATTCTTATTAGAAACGTAAAAGAAGCCCTTCAATGAAAGCTGTTTGGCCCACGTGAGGAGGTTCATAGGAGCTTCATGGCGGCCGATGTGGTCAAAATAGGACGTGCTTTTTACTGTTTTATCTTTATTGCTTCATTTAATGAAAAGTGTTAAAGACGATATTTATGGGGTGACTAATGAAGGAGACCCTCAACCTAAATCTCCAGTGCATCCCTGATTATTCTGCGAGACGAGTGTTAATTTATTAGATAATTAACTAATTTAATTAAAGATTAATTAATTTAAAAATTAATTAAGACTTAATTTTTTGAAGTAGCTTATCAGACATGTGAAATTGGTAGAACTCAAATCATATTTGAACTGGAATGAAGAGAAAACATTGCTATATTTGTCATGCATAAACTCAATAATAATTTTTCATAAAAAATGATCATTGCGATAAAATGACCAAGCTATGCTAATAAAAGGAGATTTCAAGTAAAATAATGTTACTTATTTTTATCCTCCAGTTTTCACCTTTTCGTTTACACAGCTAAAATATAATATTTATAAAAAAATTACACTGTTGTAAGTTAGAGCCCCAATAAATACATTTTGATTAGCCGAAATGTTTGAGTACTGACTAAAATAACTCTAAGCATATTTAATTTTTTGCGTCAAAATGTTATTCATAACAAATGTTACTTTATTTTATTGTTGAGAAAATCTTGTGAACAATATTTTATTTCGAGTTCTTGTAAGAAAGTTTCCCTTGTAGATTCTGTTTCATTAAAATTCCCGGGAATTTTGAATCATGTGAATTTACTCAGAAGTTTTGGGAATAAACGGTGAATTACGGAGATTATTGAGAATTTTGAGGACACAACCTTTTGTTTAAGGGATTCTTTTTACTTACATATATGAAACGAAACTTGTTCTGTATGTTGCAAAAAATAATATCTGATCTGTCTTTTAAAACGAATGTTAATTAATAATGTTTCTCTATCGTACTGATAAAAACATAAATACTTTCTAATATAGGAAAAATAATTTTAATATTTAATAAAAATAGGAAAATATATTTCTTAGGTATAAATATTGACGTTTTCATGTTTCTTTTATCATAAATTTATACTTAGAAAGAAAAGTCATTTTTTTAAATATTAATTTTTGAAATTTTAAATTGTTTTCTTTACCGAAAAATTAGTTTCCTTTCTTCGAGAAGTTTCTATAGACCATATATAATAGTAAAACCATTAAATAAATGCATTTTCATTCATTTTAATAAATGTTTGATTAAAAAAACTAAAACTTCCAAATCTTCTGCAAAATCGCCAGTTTCGAGGGAATAAAGTGAAATTATTTCCGTCAATAAATTCAGTTTTTTCTCATTTTTTTAAGCGCTAAATGTTCTTCAGCGTACACATTTCTGTTACATATAAACTATGCGTTTCCATCGGCAGAATGATGAATGCTTAGGTCCTCATCCAATTGTTATTGATTATCAATGGTTCAGAGTCTACTTTACATTGCCAGTGGAATTAATCCACTTCATTTCGCTGACAAACAATCCAAATTTCCCTATGAAAAGTATGTAAAGGAAAAACATTGTATGCTTATCTGCGGTTAATCTCATTTTAAGTAACTTAGCTAAATTTAATCGAAAAATTTCTTCAGCTGCTCCCTTGCCTGCGTTTGAAGATCACTCAGTAAGAGCTTTGGGCCACAGAGCTCTGTGATTTATTACGAAATAATTGAAAGCGAATTGAATTACTCCAAAATAAGACAGAAAAGAAAATCGAAATGTCTTGTGAAGGGATATTTATTCGTAAATCTACGTTCTGATGACGTTTCAGATGAAGAAAGTTGCACTTCATGAGACAATCGCTTATCAAGCAAATGACTATTCTTGTTTTGAGTTAAGTTTAATTTGCTTAACCACTTGAAGTAACTAGTTGTATTTTAATTTTAAAAGAGGATATATATAATTGGCATTTGTGCACACAACATTAGATGCTTACCATCTTTTAAATCCCCAGTGTATATATTTTTTCTTCCTCTGATACATTACACCAATTAATTCATTACACAAAGCCATTAAAACATTAATCTTTTTCAACAATTTTATTTTATGCAATCAATTGTTATACTGTTTTTTTAAAAAAAATCACATAATTTTTTCAAAAAAATTAAAGGGAATCTTGTAATATTGTCACAAGACTACTTCATAGTAATTATTTTCAATTATTTTAATGCATCGAAAACTTAAAAATTTGTTAAATGTAAGTTCGGATTTTCTTTTTACTCCATTAATGTAAGCAATCAGGTAGAAATGCAGACGCAGAAAATTTCAAAATTTTATTGATTACTAATTTTATAGAATTTTGTTATAAAAATCAGCTTACACAAAGAAAAAAATACGTTACTTCTTCACTGAGGGTTAGTTTCTTCCTTGAATGCTGATAAGAAATTGTAAATGTTAGAGATTGAAATATTCAAATTGTGTGAATGATGAAATACATAATCTTTAATGAAGCATTTTTCTGAAAATTTGCTATAAGTTTTCTATATTTGAAAGATGATTTTTCTCAAATCATAAACTGCAGAATAAGGCAAAATCATTTCAAAATTTACATACAGTACGGGCAATAAAATTTAAAACAACCAATTTTAATTTTCCCTATATTTAGATTTACTTATGTTTAAATACTCTGCAGCGAACTGAACACAGCTGACTTTGTATTGATTTTTATAAACAGGCACATATTCCTGATTTTTAAAAAATATTTTCATCTTTTAAAAATTGAAGGAAAATATTAAAGGTGCCGCCTAACTTGTCTAGTGGTCAGCGTGCCTGACTGCGGATAAGGAGGTTCTGGATTCGAATCCCGGTTCGGGCATGGATGTACTTTCTATCTCTATCTATCCTTTCCTTGTATGAATGGGGTGTGAATGGTTGCTTACCCTATAAACGGGTCCCTATGATATGTATGTAGAGCAAAGTCGTACTCTCACCTTCATGGTGCTCTGATTAAAACGAAAGACGCTCCCAATTGATTTAAATTCGCATAGCCGAGGCATAGCGAGCTTGGCTTGTCCAAGTGTCATTAGAAACAACAACAAATATTAAAGGTTGGTTAAAAAATGTCATTTTTGTTGTCTAAGCTGGGCTTAATTTGGCGTGGAGTCCTCAGTACACTTATGCCATAGGGACCCGTCTATAGGGTAGGCAACCATTCACATAAGGAAAGGACAAACAGGAGTGAGAGAAAGTACAACCATCCCCGATCCGGGATTTGAACTCGGGACTTCCTTATCATCAGTCAGGACCAATAGACAGATGGGCGGCTGGTTAAAAAATACATTTTTTAAAAGAAATATTATAATTTTGATACGAAATTTGTTAATATTTAATTGTTATTAAAATAACATTTAACTATTAAACATTTAATGTAAGGAGATTTGTCTTTTTAGAATTAAATCTTATTTTTAACTACTTTTATGATATTAATTATAATTTAATGCTTATATAAAATTATTTAAAGTTATTAAACTTAAAAAAATTTTTACGCTTAAATTTTATCCCATGTAAACACTATATTGCGTAAAACTATTCTTACGTATTTAAAAAATCATACTTTTATCTTGGTTTAAAAATTATATTTAGCACTGTTATCTTAGTTTTATCCTGCTTATGAAGCTTATAACGAATATATATTACAAAAAATATATTTATTCCTGAGAAATATTTTAACAAATATTGATCAGTAAAAGATAGACTTTTTGCAAAATTTTCAAAGACATATTTACGGTAAATGCAAAAAATGTATTAATTTGCAATTTTCTTCTAAAAACTTTTTAACATTAAAATATTGCCTTAGCTAAGTAGGTGGAATAATATGAGCATATTTTAAGATGAATGATGGCCTAGGAATTGTTTGCCATCCAATGATTTAGGAAATAAATGCCGCGAGTCACCACAAATCCATCTTAGTCAATGAGATAGTTGAATATAATCAATTGTATCAACATTTTCATCCTTTTCTTAATAGAAAAGCTTAATAGTTTCACCATATAATTGCATCTAAGACAGGATGGAGGACGAGAAATACTGTGATTTTTTACGAAAATATGTGTTTTCGATCAAATACTTTTTCCCTTTTTGTGTGGTGGTTTAAATTTGATGTCACCATTAAAGTGCTAATACAGTTACTTCGTAGAATAATTAAGTATTTCATAAAAAATAACTATATATACAAGTCAGTTAAAGTATGCCATAAATGAAAATTTTCATATTTTATCTAGTTATTCTGTGAAAATCGAAAAATAAAGAACTTCAAAATTATTTTTTTGTAAATTAATGTAACATAAATAGCTAAAATCTTTCGAAAAATACATAACTCATAAATAATAAGGAAAAGCAGATGGTGTATAATTAATAATAACTCATGGTTTTAACATTAGTTAAACAGAAAAAAGAATGTGCTATAGCTTAAATATATCAAAAAATCTTTAATGAGAAGAAAAACTGTTGCTTCATAAAGAAACGTTGTGTAAACCATTTTGAATTAAAATGTAAGAGACTTAAATTTTATGAAATATATTTTCATTCTATTTTTACTTTCATTCTTTATTAGTGCAAGGATTGCTGTAAAGATACTTTGAGTTGTGTTTCATATCGTTTTTGAAACCAACAACACTTTTCACTATTATACATGGGATCTTAATTGAAATCCTTGTCTAGTGCAGCAATTTTGAACTGTTGCAGCAGATCGAAGTATTGTGTCAAGGTTCGGAGTGGAAGTTCATTTTCGCTCACATGTTTTTAAAGGATACCTAGAGCATGAAAACTATTTAAAAGCAGAAAAAAAAACTAGTTCAAAAACCTTTCAAGTGCCATATTTCATACTTTAATGATGAAGTAATAGCTGTTTTATAGAATACTTCGTTAAATCCTAGAAATTCAATGATTTTATATATTTTAACTGACTTATCTAACTATTCCAAGAAATACATTGTTATTGTAAGAAATAACGGATTTCACGCTCTTTAAGGGTAATAATATAAAGACACTTCCTTATCGAAATCCAGTGTCCTTCGCCCAAGACGTTAGTGTGTCCCCTTCCATTGTCCACATTGAGACAAAAGCTTCCACGTTGCTTGCATTGAATTTTTCGGGGGAAGAAATTTATTGGAGACTTTTCTTACAAAATCATTCAATTTATCCTACATTTTCTTTCCCATTTTATCTCTCTGAGCCCATGTCATTTTTTCATGCATTAAATATTAAAAGATTTATCAAAAAGTTTTTTATTAAAAGTTACGAAAATAATCGTTTTTACATTTTTAAAAATTATAAAACATCAAATATGTCATATGCCAATTTCCTGTCATTTTTAATTTTAGAAATGCAGTTTACGTAATTCTTATTTTTTTGAAAAATACTATAAGTTCCTCGATGTTTTTATTAATCCTCAAATGTTTTATTCCTTCAAGAATGTTGGTTTATTTAAAGTGTATCGTTCTTTTCTTATCCAATAACATTTGATTTGATTTGTTTGATGCATACTGATTCCAAAATCATCCATAAGCACTTAACTCAAACATTTTATCCTCTCCTCTAATCTCAATATTCAACTGAATCGGATGGTCTTCTGGTCAACAATGTGTATTATGTAGACTAACTACCTGCATTAAAACCATCTTGAATGTCTATGGATACGCATATAAAACTTTATTCAACCCCCTTTGCTGCTATACTTTAAATTTTGGATGCTTCACTTGATATCAATAAACGCTGTAAGTATTGACATAAATTTTCAGAAATCTCTCAGAATTTCAGAATTTCAGAATTTTAAAAAATTCTGGGAAACTTATTCTTTTTTCGAGAATTCAATTTTTGTATACTACTGTAAATTGATGAACCATTTAGTCTCTTTGAACGACACTATTAGTCAGTTATAATATTCTAATAATATAGTTGTATATATATATAAATATATATATATATATATATATATATATATATATATATATATATATATATATATATATATATATATATATATATATATATATGTATATATTAATTTTATGCAACAAATAATAAAGAATTGCTTTTTTACTATGCCTCAACGATCAAGTTTTTTATTTTCATTTAATGACATTCCTTCTATTCTGTGTGAAGTGGAATTAAAAAATGTGTCTATGGCACGCAATCACAGAGTAGTTTAATCTTATGCAGATTACATGATGAGAATAATTACATGAGAAAGACAACAGAAGGTGCTTAAAGGCGTTCTAGTGAACACGCATGTAAATAGTCGAAATTTGGAAACAACTAACTTTTAGCAATGAGAGCCACAGATCATCATTGTGATACAATAGTTGTGGAGTAAACATGAGAACTATTCCATAAAAAAGATTTAGAAAGGGGAGAATGTACTTAAGAATCACAAATGCAGTTCACAAAATTCGCATTAAGTAATTAAGGGTGATTTCTAACTTTACTTCTTCTAGACCAAATATTTGCATGAAATAGCAAAAAGGCCATATATTAAAATTGTCAAACGCTGCCTATGATCGTTGGCCTTTTAATGTATACAAGATTGAAGTCTTAAAAATTGGAAATGATTGCGTCCATGGCTTCTATAAGAAATCAAAAATGTTTTGTTTCTTAGTTTTGTAACAAGGTTATATCAGCTGTCATAGGGATATCATGTGCTTTTGCTTAACGCTCCTGTAAAAGTTAGAGTGAGAATCATTTTCAGTCTGCGCACTTCCATCGAGAACTTTAAGAGTACGCATAGTTTTGAAGGCGGATATGAATTTGCACCAAATTTTCAAATGCCATAGCACAAGACAAATTCAATTGATACTGCAGTTTTAAAAATAAATTGTTTTTGATCTCCCATCTAGTTTGATGGAGTCAGACTACATCATTGTTGAAAACCGTCGACTTTAATGAAGCCGATACAAAAAATGCACAATTATGAATATCCCCCCGTCTACTTCCAGGCACTCAGGTGGATTGACGTGATGCGTCTTTTTACTGGCAAACCTCTTTTTATCCTTAGAATATGAGAGACTTCTTATGTGCCCACTTGAGAATCGGGATAAACATATGTTGGTTACAAAGAAGAGATGGGAAAAGTCTTTTGCTTTCAGTTGCGGAAATATTAATCATTTTTCTTTATTTATTACCTTTTGCCTCAAGAATAATTACAAATATATGAGTTCTGCACTAGAAAGGACAAGATAGCTTATTCCTTCATCTTGCAATATTGTCGTCCAGTTCGTTTCCATGGATATTGACATGGAATGAGATCCACTGAAAAGATACTTTGTGCTGGTGAGAGATGAGCTTTACATTTCGTATGATAGATTAACTGTTTTTTTTTCTTCTATATAAACTTTCTTTTAAAGCTTTTACACTGTTTTTAAGCTGTTCAGATAATATCTAGAGTTTAAACATATAAGTAAAAATCAGAAGCTCTATAAATTTTAGAAAAAAATATTGAATAGCAACTCAACTACTTAACATTAATAACATTTTGCATACAACTATAATTAATTTCATTTATTAAGATTGTGAATCTCATTTTTGTGCTTTCAGGTTCTGTGGGACGTAAAGGATGCTCACACCATTTATTCCATCGGCTACGGGCTTTCGCTGGTCGCACTTGCCATTGCATTATGGATATTCCTTTATTTCAGGTAATCATTTTTGAGGTGTTGATTTCATGGATAAAATTATATGAAGCCAAGATATTTCCAAAATGATCTAAGAAATGAAAGTAGAGGCGAAACAATCTTACAGTCTGATTCTCACGCATTCTCATTGCTCTTTCATCTCCCTTTGGAAAGACTTGGTTTCAAGTAAAAATACTTCTTCAAAATCGTTGAAGTCTTTTATAAATATCAATTATTCGTTTTACATTTCGTGTTCTTACTATGTAAAAGTATCTCCTTATATGCATCATAGAGGAGAATAAAATATCTATGACTTTATATGAATAAAATGGTACCCAATTAGGAAGCATTAGATTTTTTGAATAATTCATTCTAAAAATCTTTGAATACACTACATATCTGTTCCACAATATCTTAATGTTTTTGACATAAACATTAAGCTGTTGTGGAACTGAACGGATACAAGTTCATGAACATGTTATTCAATTTTTAGCATTTTGACGTGTCTTTTTCAATATATTTAAATATATATAATATTTAATTGTATATGTAAAGTATCTTACAATAAAAAAATTATTTTTTGTCATATTGCACGTTTTGCCTGTTCTTAAAATTGCTATGAATTTTTTTTTCGCATTGTATTTTACAAATAGCTTTTATTTCCCAGGAAAATTAGGAGTGCATATAGTTATTATTCGATGTGCAATAATATTTCGATTGCAATTTATAAATTTGTATTTTGAATTTAGGTAGTACATTTCATGGGCTGTGCATGTAATATTTTTATGATCTGGGTGCAATAAAACTATATATTTCTAAATTCTTATGATTTTTTTTTTGAAAATAATATAGTATTGTATAAGCTGAAACTGAAATACATCTCTGATTAATGGCTGATCCCTTGGTCATGTTATCAAAAAACCATCGTGAATATAAATGATGATCAAGTGACGAGGTAAACACCGTTAGATTTCAAATATTCTTTAGATAACAAAGGATATTTAAGATTAATTTAATCAATCAGTATAGCGATTGCAAATTCTGTCGGAGAAGACCGAAATAGAATGCTTTTCTGTAATATAGGCCACTAGCCCAATAACCAGTAAGGGGTTGCCACCTTACAGTTGAATGCTATTTAGGTTGGCAGGTTTCAATAAGCGAAGTAAAAGTGACCTCGTTTCCGAAAATTACTCGCTATTCGTAATACGCAGCTTGTATTTCACACGGAATAAATGTTTGTCATACAATGAAGGATTTATGAATACCATGGTTTACTTGACTTAAGAAATATAAATTTAAATAAAAAAAACTTACAAGTTGTAACTTGAAAGTTTTATCTTAAGGAATAAATTTCATTCTTATCATTTAGACTGGTTATTCAGGAGAAAATTTGCTGGGAAACAAACAGAAGATCACTCTTTAAAGTAACGTCTCTTTACTTTTATGAAACGTCTATCCATGAAGCTAAAGTTATGGTTCAAAAAGTATAAATTACGAGAATAATGAAAATATCAGATATTTCCGAGAGGCATATCATGTTTGTAGACTAACATAAATGACCGATAGATGCAGCGAATATCTCTGTTACAATATTGTGTAATTTATGAGATCGCAAATTTAAAATTCTACTTTTCTAATTATTTTCTTTAAATTTATATGTGTTCTTTAAATTTATATCCATATATCTATATCTGTCTATATATATATGCCAACTTTGTACAAGCTTATATATCCACTATGTCAAGCATATTCAGAAAGAAATAGAACAGCCGAAACTTCAAACCTTAGTGAAATTCACATCTACAGGAGTTATCAAAAATATTGGAAAAGTCTTACTCAAAACATTGAATTTTTATGTGATACTTTAGGAACAAACGTAATTACCAGCTTTCTCTTGTACTACTTTCAAAGTTTGAATGAGTGTATTGTACATCAATCTTTGTTCATTTCGAATGTGGCAAAAAATGAGAGATGTGTCAGAGTTCCAAAGAGGACAAATAGTAATTATGCAACGGTAATCAAAGTGATTAAAAGCGAGTAGGAGAATCCATAGTTTCTGTGTCAATCATGGAAAAAGATATCTACCACGCATCATTCGGGAAGACAAGGCCCCTGCAGAGGCAGGCTCTCAGAAGAAGGGGTGAAGGAGACAGCTGAGGGGAATAAACATCGCAGAAACCGTTTTGTTCGAAGGGAATCGCATGCGTGAAATATTTAAGGCAGATGTAAATCGTAATCGGCGAATATTGTGGTGCAAAGACAATATAATTAGAATGCGGAGAAATAAAAACTTGTTTTTCGATGTGAATCCATTTTCTCCCTACTTCCCACCATCAGACCGCTTTATGTGTGACTAACCAATGCAGAACAAATGCAGTGCCTGCAGACCAGGCATCTCTGTTCTAGAATGAATCGTTAAGGTAGTTCCGTTTTTAGTATGGGACCACAATTTGTAGTTGGTCTCCTTGTCGTTTTACATGTATCGGTCACTAACGCTGATATGTCATTCTTTTGGCTGACTAAATCTTTTTTACGGTTCCGATAAAATTTCCATGTTTAGATTACATCTATCAATATGATAATTTCCTAATTCACTGTAGTTGAATAGTTTAAATATATGTTTTAAGTATTATAAACACTCAGTTGCACATCTTCAGTTGTCTGCACTATGAATGTACTTTAAAATAATAGTCTTCATAGTCCCTTTTGGGAGGAAGAGTGTAATCTCGTAATCCTCCTCTCGAATCTTTCTGGGAAGTTTCTGCACGAGTAATGATATATCATTCCACATACTGCCTTACAGAGCATGTATGTGTTTATTTCCTAGAAAATGCTTGTGGTTTATTGGACAAAGGTACTCCGACACCCTATTAGGGACAAAATATTTTTTCTGTGGATATTTCTTTATTTTAGATTGCCCTCGTATGTTAAGAATGGACAATTTCAATCTATGGTTTTAGAAAAACTTTTCTTTTTATATGTTATGTGCGTCTTGTCACATAAATTGTAACATGATTATATTTATGGTGCAAATGGCTCGGATAAATAAACGTAGCAAAAAATAAAGAACAGAAATATTGTGCTGCGAGAATTATGGACTCGGGCAATGATGACATTCTCCCCTTACCTTACTTAGACCTAAAAGAAGAAGTTAGGAATTAGGATCTTCAAGAAGTCTTAGAAGATTTGTGAAAATGCCGCTCTTCTGTGCTTTGACGCGAAATGATTCTGTAAAGGAATTTCTCTTTGTCAAATTGAAATTATTTTCTTTGTACACATATGTTGAAAAAACTATTTCGCAGAATATATCCAATGTGGAAATTTTAAAAAATACAGAAACGCTGAGAAGAAAGCCTCATATTTTCTGAGACGCGGGAAGCGAAACAAGGTTGAGTGAAAAAAAAGCAAAACTCTTAGCAATTCTTGCTGGTTATCTTACTGAACACGTTTTAAATTTTTCCACAAAAAATTTTATTAAATTAAATAACTTCACGCAAATTAAAGACATTTTTATAAACTTATATAAAATATATGCGCATTCAATACTTAAACACATTTTGTTCATCAAACATTCTGATTTTTAAGAACACTTCTATTTGTTTTAAGCATAAATTTCATGTCGGAAATAAAATTGGATTTTAAAACAAACTATGTTTAACCCTTATTATATCTGAGTAGATTACTTTATTTCTCGATATTTCATTTGCTCAAATATTAACAGATTGGATTAAAATACGAATAAAGTTGAGTTTGTCTATAGATCAGTAGTGGGCGCTCCGCGGCTGAGTGGTCAAAGTATCACTCCGCTAATCGCTTGAGAGCGTAGGAGTGTGGGTTCGATTCCCACCGTGGCCCTGGGTGTTTTCTTCGTTATTCTTCTGTGGTTGTACATCTGTCATTGTGCTATTTGTCCTATTATCGACGAAGACTTACAAGTGGATCTCAAGATTCAAGCATACAAGTCTGAATATATGTAATGTAATAAATAAAATAAAATAGATCTGTAGTCACCAAATGATGCACCGCAGAGCATCAGTAGTCTATGAAAAAGTTTTATGGTCCACAGAAAAATAGATGATTGCTTACAGTAAGCTGCAACATACAACAAAAAAGTTTCATTGACATTCAAATTTGAATATGACAACTGATAGAACATTCTGTAAAATTTTCTTTATAACATTAAGCATTATTTACCAGCGAAATATTCTATCCGAGCAGCCGCGGTTGGTTGGGGCGTTCGTTCTCGTAACAGGAATACCGACCCAACAGAAGTGAAAACCATCGTATTCACTAAAGATGGCTGGGGAACATGTTGGAGTCTCTACATGAAATGATAACTCTGTTTGAGGAAGTCAAGTCTTATTCCTTGCTTGTAAAGTACAGAGACTCTCTTTTGAAAGTTACGGTTGAGCACATATTGAGTACCCCATTAAATAATCTGGCCTCATTTCCACCCCTTGTATTCCTAATTCCTTGTGCTCGAAATTTTGAGCTCAGTCAACAGGTGTCTCGTACATTAAATGTTTCATTTGCCTTCATCAGAAAAAGTCTAGTGGACTAAAATCGGGTGAGCTGCATCAGAGAGCGCACGTGTCCACCTCAACCATCGGACACCCGGGTTCTTGAGTTATATAATTCCCCTTTACTGTCTTTCATAAGTGACCCTATGTTCCATGGTAACTATTGCTCGTTTGGATGGGTACTATCACACCTTTCAGTTCTTAAAAGCAATTTAAAATCACATTGTATAATGTGTATAACAGTTCAGAATTCTTAGTCTGTACAGTAGTAAAAATCCTGTTCTTTAATAATCATAAGTGATAAGAACAAGAAAAAAATAATAAACTGTAACTCTCCCTTTTTTTATCACCGAAACTGTACAAAAACTGGATTTAAAACACAATTTCAAAATGTTTTCCTTAAGCTGTAACTGTAATTAGCACCTACCAACTGTTTCTTACCTAGAGTGAATGCTGCAGTGCAAACAAAAAGAACGCATTACGTATCCCATAAGAAATTACAAGTAAAATTAGATAGAACAATAAGCAGAAAGCTGTAGAAATAAATCAGCACAAATCAAGGTAAAGGACAGTCAATGTTTGCTTCCTTCCTTTAAAGATTACTTGTTTGACTCTAGTTTGAGCAGTTTTATTTTTTCTTCTCTTTTAAGAGAAAGATATTTGTGATTTGGATCTTTACAGAACACTTCATCGTTAAATAAGCAAAACCATATTACAACATGTATTATATCGACAATATCAAATGAGATGCTATAAAAATGAAGTAAATTTTAAATTCCATTATTCAGTGAGACAAAGAAAATATTGTTCAATTTTTTGCACAACATCTAAAAACTCTAAACGTCTTAAAATTTCTAGGGTATTTCTATTGAATTTTGAATTTCGCAATTCAATTTTTCAATAACACATTTGAGAGATTAAACATTTATAGAATAAAAATGCAATTACTTACGATTTAAAATGCAGAAATCATTTCGTTTTATACCAAAAAGCCAAGCTCACGGAGCGCAAAAAATTCCTTCACTAGAAATAAGTATCTTTTGCATAGTGGTAAAACAAATTAGTAAAATAAACAATATTGCTAAGTATATCACAATCACATATTTAAATATATTGTTAAATATATGTGATTATTACAGCAAATAAAATTTCCCCCACACACAATTTAAAACAAATGAAAATTTTAATCTATTTTTTTTCAATCTTAAACTTTTTTTGAAATACTTGACATATTGTGCTTCCACAACCAATTTGTCTTTGTTTTTTTCGATTATCAGTATACATGACTCTATTGAGAATATTTCTGAAAACTATATATTGCATTTTTTGTTATAGATTTTTTTACGTTTTATAATAGTGTGCTCAAGAGTAAATACTTTACTTCAAATTAAGAAAGAGCGTAGTGTTGGAAGGCAGTGAGTTTCGACTTTACCGAATACTGAGACACGCTCAATAGGACTCTGAAAGTGAAATGATGAGGTGAACAAAATACTGCTGCTTCCTCCTGATTGGTGGAGTCCAGTTCTGGAACGGTGCAACAAAGAATCCTGTTTCATATGAATTAAACAGGAAAAGAATCAAAAACTTCGAGAACCGTTGCTGAAAGCGAGAAGTTTGAAAAATCGTTTTAACTTAAATTTAAAATATTTTTTTCGTGTCCTTTTTATGTATGCTTTGTAATTAATAAAAAGTTGTTATATTTTGAAATAAACTGGTAGTTCCAAATTCGTTGAAAACTACAAATGGAATAAAAAAAAGTAAGACGAAAAGAAATTCCCCCCAGAGAACAGGCGTCTCCTGGGCAGCGGCGAAGAGAAAGCCGAGGAATGATTTTTATAGAAAGAGATACTGTGCACTTGAGGCAAAGAACTACCACGCAATGGAGGTAGGTCAATGATGGATTTGTTGTTGTAGGTATCTTGAGTGTCAAGCGCTAAAGATAATAAATTCTAGTATTTATAGGGCTAGTTGTACACTGTTTCATTCAAGATACCGTTCTCTGTATTATTTATTATCCTCTGACTATACAACTTGTATACCGAAATTACTTAAAAATTTGAGTATATTTTTGCACATAGAACTATGTTCTACATATATTTGAAATGTAATGTGCATTTTCTTTTTAGAAAAGATTTTTTATTTAAATTTCTGTTATAAGAAACAAGGCTGTCGAAAAAATCAGATGTTATCGTAAAGATTTTTTTTTATACTTTTTACTTGAATTACAGGTAGTTTGTATTTATTACGTTAAATATAAAAAAGTAAAATGCATTTTAAGAAAATATATATCACTGTCCGAGCAAAAATCTGTCTCAGAATGGGATAACTCCGTCAATTGATGAGCGAGCAGCAGTTTGTGATTGGGGCAGAGATAATAAAGAGCGCTAATCATCAAGTACTTCAAATGCGGCAATATTGAGTTTACAACTGACGATAGAAATCTAAACTAAGCGTGTAATGTTCCATGTAATTTATTTCATTGGCTGAACAATGAAAAGATGGGATTCGCTACTCAGTAAAAAAAAGAGAAACGTGCTCCTGTTAAAATCGCTGCATGAGCAAATTTTGCTACATTTGAATTCCTCGTGGATTTTCATGTGGAAGCATAAACAGAGTAATTAGAATATACTATTGGATAATAAAGAATTTTCTTTTGAGTTGCTTAAAGACCGGTCTTATATAACTTTAGTGCAATCGTATCGACAAGGATAATACAGACAATAAAAGTATTAAAAAATTTATTACCGTGAATTTTAATCGTCATAACCACATGAGTAGAGATTAAAGTATCTTTTTTATGAATTTTCGGTGAACATGTTAACATTGAAAGTGTTTCATTTTTGAGGCTAAGATAAAATTTGATCCATTTTAAGAATACTAAATCATTCAATGCGAAAGACAATAACTCAATTTATTTCATGTTAAATATAATATCAGAAAATTATAATGCACTAAACACACGAAGATAAAACAAAATCTAATGGTAATATAAATAGAATGATTTTTTACTTCTCAAGAAAAATTATGTCTTATAACATCTAATGTGCATATGGCTACATCAATAACTTATTTTCCAATACATTTCCTCAAACAGGTATTAGCTAATAAAATTAGGGGGAAAAATAATACCCGAAATTCATTATCAAATTCTCTTTCGTTATGTCTAATTATAACAGTCATATCAGCTGTTTAAGACACAAAGCGAACTCATTAATTTAATGCTAGAAGAACCCGAATCTATAGAAGTAATGCAGGAGATTATAAGATTGTGTGTCTAATTAAACAGGAGCATTATAATGATCAGAATTTTTCAGAAATATTAAATGTATATTTGATTTTTCTTAATTCAAGTTAAATAAAATTTTAAAAACAAATAAATTGAAAAGAAGGCGATTGTCTCAAAATTATGATAAAATCGTTTAAAATCAATAACGAGGATGACATTGTAAAGAATATTGCCTTTAAGCCTGATTACATTTTATTTTATTCCAATCAAATGTTAAGCAGAAATAAAATAAGAGAGGCAAATCCTCATCAGATTTTTTTGTATTCTGCATATTATTCAAAGAACTTAAATACCAGCAGCTTAATACACAAGCGATATAATTAGCTTAATTTACACTCAAATATATTTTCATGTGGTTTGTGCGATTTCGTGTAAAAATTTCAATCCAATCGGAACATGATTGGCAAAATTTAAATAAAAAAATGAAATGGTTTATTTATCAGTTATTTTTTTTCGATTTTTCATGCGTTATTTCACTTTAATAAAAATGTTTTGTGTCTGCCAATTACATTACATGTGCATTTTTACCCCAGTACAAAGTTGGTTTATTTCCAATCCAGGGCTTTCAAGTTTAGTTCCTTTTTCGCATTGCACTCTTTCGGAGTGTTTCTGCTTTGCGATGTCGCCTCGTGCCTTGATTTCAATTCCTTTGAAGATTTGCATTGTTTTCTTGTTGATCTCTACGCGTTCACTATTTACGGCATAGAGAAAATATTTTTTAAATAAAGCATTCTTAAAGCACTAATTTTTATATCTGTAATAATTAAGTTGAACTATTTTTATAGCTGTTTTTTGTGTGACTTTTTTTAACGTGTTTTCTTTCGTGCCGTCCTGCCCACCGCCGAAAACAATTTTGTCACTTATAACATTTTGGAGCTTTCGCCAAGTTTGGAACTGGAAAGGTCAACAATAAATTAATGTAATAGAAACAGAATATGCATTTGATATTTTTTAGGCCCCACATTGAAACAAAAACACACAAAAATTAAACAAAATTCATTTTGACTGAAGTTTCAATTCAAGATTAAAGTCCAGTGAAAATATGATTTTCCACTGTTTAGCACATTAAATACTATATTTAGAATACTTCGTTTACAACTTATTAAAATGCTTGTTTGCATCACGCCTCATGTTGTTGTTGTTGTTGCATGCCCCCAAAGGTCAACAGCGATAGACCAGGTCCATGACGTTGTACACTCTACTCCAAAACCAGAAGAGGGTCGTCATCCAAGTCCTGCCTGGAGAGCCCTAGGCACTCAAGGATATGTTCAGCGAAGGCTGCTCGGTAGAGCAGTTGCTACAGGTTTCAAAGGTTCGGGAACCCTTAGAAAATTTTAGGTTTTTAAGATGTCCACTTCCAAATCGGGCGAGAATAGTTTGCTCCTGACGACTTAAGTCGTTAGTCAGGGAGCCTCCGGGACGGGAACTTTGGCACCAGTGATGTACCGGAGGGAACAAAAATTAAACAAAATTCATTCAAATTAAACCAAGTCATCCTGTTCTTAATTTTTTCTCTGGAGTGAATCTCCGTGAAAGTGAGAGGAGCTAAATTAACGGAGGCCTCGCCAGAGCATCCGCAATTTCATTTCTCTCAATGTCGACGTGGGAAGGAATCCACTGCAGATAAATCGGATGAGATAAGGAAAGCCGTTTTAACTTGTTAACTATTGTCATCCCAACATTGTCTCTAACACTTTGCCAATTGCACAGGTGCTGAATTGCATTTCTGCTGTCAGACAGAATCCAAACCTCCTTTCCATAAGGAAGAGATGAAAAAACCTCAAGGGCCTCATCAATGGCTATCAGTTCACTACGAAAAACCGAGCAGTGATCGGGATTTCTCCCCTGAAGTTTTAAGTCATGGTCTTGAGATTTGACGAAAATACCACTAGTATAGTATAATATCTCGCCTCATGTATAAATTGACTGAAAGCGAATAAAAGGAGACAGTGAAAACAAATAAATTATTACCTTAAAAATTTTAGAAAAAAGGCCTTAAATATTTTTATGTCACCAATCTTAATGCTACTTGATAATTTTAAAAAAAAGAAAATAGACATAAAATATTTCATAAAGGGAGAAATTTCTCTTTAATTACGAAGTAATTTAAGTTGGAACTTATCTTTATCTTACAAAAAGACTACGCAGGGAATTTAACGAAAAATGGTGCAGCTGAAACGTACATATTTTTTTTAATTCGGTGGTAACGCATGAATGAAAATTTTAAAAAGGGAAGAGAGTCGTGCTTCTTTCTTGAAGCGAAAAGAGTTCCGAAGTTACATCACTAACTAATTACATCATGGAACAATACAGAAAGTTCGAATGTGTGAGAGCTTATTGTGTTTTAAATTAAATACAAATGCTGTCATCAAAATAAAACAGGTTTTATTTTAAGTTAGTCTGATATTGAGATCCTTGCATTTCCCTCTATGCAGCCTAATTTTACTCCAGGAAAAGGTTTGGACAGGATTTTATGTATACAGGTTTTAGAATTACAAAATAAAAAATACGCTTTGGATATATGAATGTCTCTTTATAAGCAATTTACTGATTAATTGCTTGTGACAATCAGCATTTAAAACATTATTTAGGGAAAGTTAACATTCCGTTTCCAACAATAAATTTATAGTACAAATACGGTTACAAGTTTTTATGCTACAGTTCACATTGTGGGGTGGTTTAGTAACTAATCATCGTTTCCTGAGCAAAAGCTTCAAGGTTCGATTCTAGCTTCTGGTGAGCGAGAAACGGATGTTGTCAGCTTTTCTATTGGAGAATAAGACTTGCAACGTGTGAATACGGCCCATAGTCTATGAAGAGTCCACCCGGAGGGCGATGGACGCACTCTATGCGGTGTCAGAATCTGAAGCAGCAGTTAAATTATTGGAATCCCCTAACCTTTGATTAACTAATTGAATGTTCTTTTATTGACTATCTAAAAATTAGAGCAAAGTGGTTGTAATAATTGTGAGGGTTATGCTGTCCACTATACGATGTCAAATTATCTAAATTAGAATATGCGTGTTCATTAAATGAAAACTTTTTTTATATATTTCCTTTTCATGAAAGAAGTGAATCAAACACAAATACATATTTGCATAATCAAGTAAACAAAAGTAAAAAAAAAAACCATAAATTTATCGCCTAAAAGAAAATTCGATAATTCAGTACTTTCAGCAGTATTGAAAATAATATATAAACCAGTTAAAAATTAAGAATATTTTAAAATTTTTTTTTATTTATCTTCATTTTTTGCTATTGTAAAAAGTTCGTGCTTTGAGATTTGTAATTACACTCTAAACTTATACAAACGATACATTAAATTTGTTAAATAAAAAAAGTTACAAATTAATTTTTGATGCACAATTCTTCTAAAACAAGAAAATAGATATGATTTTTTTTCATGAATGCAAATTTTTATAAAAAATGTTTCATTAAAAATTATTCTATGCATTCTGTTTGGGATAATCCAATGTAATTTTTCTATTTTTTACAATTTTAATAAAATTCACAGACCTTAATTTTTAGCAACATCAAATATACTTTAGTTTGCAACAACTTTTCCATATACTTCGTAATTATTACAAAAGAACTTGGAACCATCTCCATGATAAATACTAAAATGTTTCTAAAATTTAATTAAATCAATTACATCAAAATTATTTGTTTCCAATTCAGCTAGTTTGTTGGTCTCAAGTTGTTTATAGTTATTTTTAAAATAAATATGCTTACTAAATTATATGTGACCATAAATACTTTTCAGTTTGTGATCTTTTTTTCCTCAAACTAAATTTTCTTGTAAAACACAGAGAATATAGCACAAAATTTAAAGAATAAATTAAAAATGAGGGACATTAATTTGCTTCGAGATGAAATCTCAAAAGCATTCCACATTCACGCCCCTTGTGAATTATACAATTATTAAGTTAAAAGTCATTCTCTCATTAAACATCGTAAATAAGGCAAATTTTAAAATGCAATTAAATTTAATTTCTTTATTTTCAATTCAAGCTTCTTTTTACCATGGAAAAATTAATTTTTACTGTGCAAAAATATTCTACACTAACGTTACAAAACATTTGAACCATCTGCACTTTTGTTTATTATAATTACTGAACCAAGACGAAATACAAATAAAATTATATGTGTTTAATGAATCTGCTGAATAGAAATTGTAAAAGACACATTTTTCGAAATATTTGAAAGGACAGATCCTAAAGCAATCACTTCTGCTAAAAATAATAAAATGTACATAACTCTAGCCATTTTTTTAAACAGAGACGGATGACATGTATTAGTTGTATGCACTAAACTCGCATACTATCTATATGTTATTATGATGGTACTAAAATTGCATGCCCTATTCAAGAACTTCAGTACAAGCCACATCGATTGTAGCGTATAGTAAAGGGCTAGTTATTGTCCAGGTGTCTCCTCTTAATGAGAGATCTGGCAAACATTCTTGCCATGGCAGCAGCTAATTCAAAGAAGGTGCGTGCAATTTTGGCAAC
This sequence comes from Latrodectus hesperus, assembly GCA_037975125.1. Lineage (NCBI taxonomy): Eukaryota > Metazoa > Arthropoda > Arachnida > Araneae > Theridiidae > Latrodectus > Latrodectus hesperus. Next base: position 101,645,733 of record CM075855.1, read on the forward strand.
CCGCAGTTTCATGATAAAGAATGTTCCCTTAAAACTCGAATAAAGTAGAAATGTTCAGCGTGCCGTTAATGTGAATGAATGATGAGCGAGATGTGTATCTAGTGGAACACTCTGTGAGCCATTGTGACAATCTCGAAAGTATTTTGCAAATACGTTGTCTCCAAAAGGCTTGCAAACATGGATGTTGCTGTTAGTTAAGACTGTCCCCATTAAGAGCTCTGCGATGTAGTGCCAAGGACAATTGAAATGATCTCCATACCGATGCCGTTCATTCAGACACGTCTCTTGGCAGGGTAGCCTGGCTGGCTAGGGCGTCCTTATCAGAAGGTAGTGAGTTCGAATCGCGGCTTAAGCGAAGATCCATCATGTTCGTTAAGTCCCTTTAACTAGGTCGTGGTTGCCATGTCCTTTGAGCTAAATAGTATATCTTATGGTAGCAGTCGAAGAGTCTTCTGCTTGGCCCCTGCTTCTAAATGACGAAGATGTGGAACCATCGATTCTGCAAACAGTCATGGTTTCCTAACCAAGCAAAACCACGTTATTATGAATCGCGATTCTGGAATTCTACAATTCGATCTCTATCAAAGTCGGAAATGTGTTAATAAGCGTTTTTCTTCCTTACGCGAAGCATCACAACTGTTTTATTACTAAGCAATAAGAATGAAACTCTGTTAAATGACTATAAATTTCTCCATTGTCGCAACCACTTCAATTCTGTATCAATGCATAGAAAAGTCTTATTAAAAGGGGAATTTGCTAATTGTCTCATTTAAAATAAGGTATCAGTGATGTAATTTTCTAAAAAATCATTTAAGATTATTAAAAGACTTCGAGTTATAAATGTGTAAATAGTTTTCCGGGGAAATTTAATAAAATAACGATATTTACTGTTTTTACTTGGAAATTCTGTCTGTTTCGCACTGAAGTTTTGAGTGTACAGAAAAACAAATTGAGTAATCTGTGGAACTTTTCAAAATTTCCTTACATGTCGCCACATTCATAACTTTGAATCCATTTTTATAAATTTCTATACTTTGTATGTTTCCGCTCGACATATTATGAAAACAGAAAACTAGTTCGTGAAAAGAATAAAATTTAAACGTTTTTAAAAAACGGAAACATGGCCAAATACCGGTTTTTTTAAGTGGAAACATGTGCAAAAAAGGGAACAAAAAGTTAATGAGAAGGCTTACATATTTTTTCTTCATCTTTAGTTTTCACATATAGATGACAATTTTAAAAGGAGGAAAGGGACAGTGTTTCTTGAAATGAGCAAAGTTCCGGAATGACGTGCATTGCGGTGTAAGCAACTGTATACTAAATTCAAGTCAGCGTTTATTAAAGTTTAATTTAATTGCAAACGCTGTAATCAATGTTTAATGAGCCGCAGAGCATCGTCCTGATATAAGTTTATTCCCCTTACTTCAGCTGCTTTAAATTCATTTTGATCAAAAAATCGTGGGTGAACAGAATAAGGATTTTATTAATACATGGATCGTTTATATGCTTACTTTTAAGTTTAACTCTTTTTCAGATTTTAACTCATAAGTGGGCAGAGCCTTACAGGAGTTACCATTTAGTTGCGATTAAGAAATAATTTTCTTTCCGCAATTGAAAGTGCTCCTGTTGAGTTGTGGATCCCATCAGTACAGTAAAAGAAAAGAGCTGCCATCAAAATTCATGAATAAACAAATAAAATCAGTAAAAGAGTTGGAGACACTTTTTGATCAGCCAGTTGAGAGAGAAAGTAAAAATTCTTCTATGATAAATTTATGAATATTTATGACGTGTGTATGTTCAGTTGGCAAAACGAAGTTTAAAAGGAAAATTTTATGAGTTTAAAATAATTTTCTTAACTAACAGAGATTTGTTTCTAAATATCTAAAGTATATAATTTTGATTAAAAAATATTATTTCAGTTCTTCAGGACCTTGAAAAGGGTTTTGTGCTTTTATATTTCGAATATTAAAAACACTGCTCTTTATAACTTTAAAAATTGATATTTGGTTTTTCTTACATCTTATCAATAAATAATAATAATTTATTAATTAAAGGTTTTTTTCTAGGAGAATAAACTATTATTGTCCTATTCAAATGTTAAAGAATAGCATTTATATTTCATAAAACGAATAATAACTAAATGAACGAAAGCTACAGAATACAGGGAATTCACTGTTATTGGACACATATTTAACAACAATTCGTTTGATCACTCTTCATCATGAGCACGAAAATCGATTTTTATAATAACAAAAATATTACGCTATGAACTGAAATCAAAGTAAATCGCGGCTTGTTGAAGCATTGGGACTAAAATATTAGGTCCAAATAAGGATTTATTATCCGTAAGCTGCAAAATGCTTCCAATTGGGTTTTGTTTGAAGTATTAAAGGAATTTATCACTTCATATATATATATATATATATATATATATATATATATATATATATATATATATATATATATATATATATATATATGTATATATATATATATATAATGTTTATATTATTTTTATATTATTCATATGTGACACAAACTTGAAAGACAATGCATTTATATGGTACGCTACATAGTGGACAACTTAATGGTCTAAGACATTTTTAAGGCAATTTAACGTCTGTTTTGTTTGGCTCCCGGAAAGTTTTTTTCATAGACAATGTGCCCTTCTCATTGCCTAGAGGGAATGCCGCAAGGAAGTGAAGTCGAGCAACACTCAAGCGCCCACCTTGACAAATGTCCATGCAGAAGATCCCTCAATTTCATCCCCGTTCTTCAAACGTATCTGGAATTGAGCCAAGAACCTTTCGGTTTGAAGCGTCATGCTCGAGAATTTAAATGTTATGAGTTCGTTCCCTCTAGATAGACATCAATAGGCACCCTTTTTAAGACATGGGCAGCATTAAGGAACAATATGTAAAAATGCATGTATTGAAGACAGAAAAATTATTTGAAACTACACAACGCCAAATATTTATTGCAATACAAAACTAAACACAACCGCATTCAAAGCAATGCCACAGGGCATCTACTGAATAAAAAAGTAAGAGAGAAAAACGTTTTTCCACTACATAAAATTAAGATAAATGATTTTTATGTCATTATTTAAAAAAGCACAAAATCTGGAGTGATTTACTTTTGTTTCTCTGTATATATTTTTAAAAAGGCTGTATAATTCAGAAACTTTTGTGAGGCTTGTGGAAAAAATATTGCAGAGACTAGTCCGGAAAGAGCAACGCACTTAAAAGCATTAAGCATCAGAAGTACATTAAACTCCAAGTAAAGAACTGCAGCTCGTTTGAATTCATGCCAACGAGAAAACTCTGCAGAAAATGACGCTCTGTACAAAATATTTCAAGCAAAAAGAAAATTTATTTCAATTATAAGAAAATGAAGTCATTAAATTCAGATTTTTGCACATTTTGCTTGATTGAACTTTCATTTGTCACTTAATGACGCGAAAGAAATTCATCTACCGTAAATAACATTTTTTTCCTTCTCGACGATATTAGAGTATTTTATGAGATTTTTAAATAGTATTTTTATTTGAGAAACGGTTTTACCTTTTTAAGAGTGGAATAAGCGATATTTTGACTAACCTATTTGGACTTCGTCAATACAGAAATTGTAGAGCTAAATCAGCAGATTTCAGTGGATTTCTTAATGTAACATATTTTGAACCTTGCTCATTGGTTCCTATTTTTTCATAACCAATAATCATTTTTAAATGAATACGAAAAAAAGTATTTTTGTCATAATTAATTAAAATGATATTTTTGGAAAAAAATTTAATTTCTGTTGAAATATTTTTTAAAAAATTTCAATAACAAAATAACCGTGTTCTCCTATTTATTGATCAAATATTTTTATTTGATTAGTGGATTAGAATAATTAATTTGTGGATTAGAATGACGATTTTTATTCTAATCGATATCTTATAACAAAAATCAATGCAATGTATAAATATTACATTATGATATCTTTTTAAAAAATCTAAGTTATGTTCTTTTAAAAATATGAGTTTAATAAGCGAAAAAACATTCTACATATAGATTTAAATGGTCTTAAAGACATTGAGAAAAAGCAATAAAAAAAGTACTTTTACTGTTCAAATTCTGAATTTTGAATTTGAAACTAAGACGCAAAATTAAGATTTGTTTGTGTCAGTCTGTTACAAATAAGAGATAGAAGATAAAATTAAAAAAAGAATTTTCAAAATTAATTATATTTACAATATTAATTTAATTATATTTCTCGATTAATTGGCACGATTTATTGTAAAAAATAATCTTGTATATTTGAATGATATGACAAATGTAAGCGGCGTTGTTTTATAAGTTTTATTCTTTCATATTTTATAATGAATTTATATTCTCCTAAATTGAGCAAAATTAACTTTTAATAATTTGCTTAAAGCACAGCTGAAATATGTTAAAGAAATAAATATTCGAAATCACGATACATAAAATTACGTAAAATCGTGATTTCGATTGGAGAGTAAATGATTGCCGCCATTTTTATGCTTTTGCCACAGGCCGTGGGACCTCCATATCGGTGCCGGACATATGATTAACAGGTTTGGAACCACACCACTTACCATAACTGGAATGTCTTTAGAAATGTCATTAACAACTCCCTCTCACCTAATTCATTAAGCCCCATTGTTACTGAAGATCAAATTGAAAATAAAGCAGAAGAACTAACAAAAATAATACAACAAGCTCTTGATACCAGTAAACGCCTGAAACCCACACAACCAACCAATTTTCTTCCCGAAAACATCATTAACTTAATTAAAACTAGAAATAGACTTCGCAAGCAATTTAATAGATATAAAACGACTGAATTAAAAACCCAAATAAACGCCCTTAAAAGAACCATCAAAAATGAAATTGATAAACACAACTGTAATAGCTGGAACTCCTATCTCACTAATTTAAATGTTGAAGATGGCTCCTTCTGGAGGGCAGTCAAGAAAAGAAAAACAAAGAAGGGCGTACTTCCCCCTCATGGACGGCCCCAGAATGGCCATTACAGTACAAGAGAAAGTAGAAGCGCTTGCAAACTCCCTCGAGGAACAATTCCAAGAAAACACAACCGACGATAACACAAGTATTCGTAATGAATCCTATGTTAACTTTCTCGTTAGCTCCTACTTCCGTCACAATAATTTTACCCCCCAGGATACTCAGACAATCAATGCCTCAGAGGTGGAAGAGGTTATACAAAAACTAAAACCCAAAAAGAGTCCGGGCTACGATCTTATAACTAACAAGGCGATCAAGCAAATCCCGGTTACTGCAGTATGTCTACTCACTGACATAATCAATGCCATAATTAATATTGGACATTTTCCCACACTTTGGAAAAAGGCAGTAGTCATTCCGATCTACAAACAGGGAAAAAACAGAAATCTACCCTCCAGTTACAGGCCAATATCCTTACTGCCAACGATGGCCAAAATAGCTGAAAAGTTCATTCTGAATAAACTGTTAGATTTTGATGCCCAGAAGAGCATCATAATCCCTCAGCAATTTGGTTTTCGGAGGAAACTATCCACATCCCACCAATTGCTCCGGGCAGTGGAGAAGATAGCAAAAGGTATTGCTAACAAAAAATCTACTGGAGGAATTTTTCTGGACATAGAAAAAGCTTTTGACCGTGTTTGGCATCAAGGCTTACTATTCAAATTAATTACTTACAACTTCCCTCCCATTCAGATCAAACTCATAAGAAACTACCTAACTAATAGAAAATTTACCGTAAGGTTTGATAATGTTTACTCCCAGGAAAAGCCCATATTAGCAGGCGTCCCGCAGGGATCACTGCTGGGCCCATTCCTATTTAATGCCTTCATCAATGATATTCCGCAGAGCCCTAATACTATGCTCTGCCTGTTTGCGGATGACACTGCCATATTAACCACAAATAGCAATCACAAAACACTACACCAACACTTATCAGAACACCTGAAGGTAATAGAAGAATGGCTTGTTAAATGGAAAATAAAGGTAAATCCGACCAAGTCCCAGGCAGTTCTTTTCACAAGAAAAATGTTACCGTGTGAAAAGGTCAAATTAGCGGGAAGAGAAATTCCCTGGGCTAGTAGGGTTGATTACCTTGGACTCACTATTGACAGGAGACTAACGTGGAAAGCCCATATTACTAAAATCAAAAATAAATTCATAGCAGCTAAAACTACCCTTTATCCACTGCTAGCCCCCAAGTCAAAACTCTCGCTAACAAATAAACTCCTAATATATAAAGCCTACCTCAGACCGATAATAACCTATGCTGCTCCAATCTGGGGAGGAGCAGCTGATTCAAATATCAAAGTCTTAGAAGCTCAGCAAAGCAAAATACTTAGACTTATTACTAACTCAGAGTTTTACTTTAGAAACCACCAAATAAGAGAGAACTTGGGAATTCTGCCTCTAGCCCGCTACCTTAAATTTCTTGCATTTAATTTCTACCATAAATTATACACAATCAACAATAGTGAGATTCAGGGTATTGAACTTTACAGTCCTTATGACCTAACGCATTTCCATAGGCCCAGAGCAGTGTTGAGAGTAAAACCTCTCACCAATATCTCCATTTATTCAAATAATTCCAAACGGAAAAGAAAGAAGAATAATAATTAATGGAAATCATATCTCTACCTAAATAAAATCTTGTGAACCACATTGTAAATAAATCGTGTGGAACCTGTAAATATCTCAGTTTTATGTAATCTTAAACAACTATGGATATGTATCATTCTTTGTCCTTCGTTGTAAATATTCTAACGGTACTATCAAGAATTATTGTCATCAACCTGTGTTTTTTTTTTTTCTTTGTAACTCCTTGGTAAATATTTTAACGGAATTTGTGTGCTTCAAAGAATTATTGTAATCATCCTGTCTATTCTCCTTATATTTTCCTTCGTAAAAAATTTTATATGGATTTTATGTGTACAAAGAATTATTGTCATCATCTAAGTGTCTATTACTAGGATTACTCAATTACTTAGTCCAAAAACACAAGTCATGCAGAGTGCATCCAGTGGGAGCACTTACCTCAATAGTTTTGTATTATTCATTATTGTATCTTTATTTCTGATTTGTTAATCACCAGGCCAAGACTATCCAAGGACTCCAATTCTTTAGAAAACGAGGTACATGGCCGGAAGGCTACAGACCTCCCTCAATTCCAGACGAAAAAAAAAAAAAAAAAAATAACAGGTTTGGAGTACTCAAGCATCTCGCAATTTTGAACACGGTTCGGGACGACGCCACATTTGAGCCACCTGCACTTCACATCAGCGGAAGTAACCCACGGAGCTTCAGAGTGCTGTCATCCTCCCATTCATTGTCAATGGCAAATGATGCTTCACTTTGCTGAGTCACTGGAATTCGATGGGTTAAAATAGCATTTCACCCGATTCATACTAATAATCCACTCATTCTTTTGGTATTTATGATAAGACAATTATTTTATTCCACTTTATTAGGGTACGTAACATTCTTCGAAATAACTCTATTTATAACCATTATATGAATTAGTTTAACAGTAATCACAAAATTTATGTAGATCAGCGTTTCTCACAGCCTTTCAGTATTCGCTGCCCAAATTTCAATCATACTTTTCCTACCTTCCCCCAGATACACTAAAACGGATACAAGAATTATTGCTTTTGTGTCTATCGTATCTGATATTCTCATAGCTTAGCTAGAAGTTCTATTTTGTTTCGAACATTCTGAAATGTTGACAAAATGCCATCCCGAGTACGAAGATATGTGAGCTAATGTTTTCTCTATGGGAGAAAAAGAATGTTTCATAACGGCAGTTTCATTCAAGTGAATCCTTCAATCGCTATTAAATCTATCGCGAATGTATATATTAGATAGGCTTTCGTATCATTTGTAATACACCGATTTAAATATTCCTATCGGAAGATTTATGCAAAATCATGGATACATTTTTAAACGGGCGTTAGAAAGCATTAAGTGAAAGGCCGACAAATACGAGTGTGATTTCAAAAATTAAGTCAAGAAAATATAATCAACAATTAAATTTGGGTGCGGAAGAAAGTGAAGATGAAAGTCCCTGTGTCAATCATTTACTCAAACATGTTGACAGCGAGAAACCTAATAAACTTAAATAAAACGTTTGGAAATGATACATAGTAAGTACTTAAAAAAAAAAAAACTTCGAATTAAAATAAAATCACAAGTAAAGCAAAAAACATCTTTTAAAAACGATGTGAGAATGAAAAATTTATATGACCTCGTACAAAGTTTCTTATAAAATAATCAGATGTAAAATTATCTCATACTACTGTTAATTCATTCACACCAGCAGCAACTGAGATAGCAGAAACTATACTTTTGGAGATAATTTGGTTAAGCAATTGCGGTCCATAACTACTTCGACTGATTTTATTGCTCGTTGAATTGTTGATATAGCTGAAGATATGCAGTGTCAACCCTTCTCAAAATTGCGTGTCAAATTGTTTTTCAATATAATTTAATGAGGCAACACATAGTAAGAAAATTGCTTATTTCATTGCCTATGTTCACATTTGTGATGATTTGTCAGTACTTCTTTGTAAACGCAAATTAATAGCATTCGCATTTTGCTATTTTAAATGATTTTTATGAACGAGACGAATACATAGGAGGGAAAATGAATCTGAATATGCACCGATGGTGCTGTTTCAATGTCTGAATTATTCTAAAGTATACAAGCACTTGTGAAACAAAAATCGTCACAGAGCGCCTGAACATTTTGCATAATCCATAGAGAAACTCTGGCTTCCAAAGAAATGATTCCTAGTCTAAATATTGATTTAATTTCCTTAGTAAGTTATACAAAGTTCAGTCACATGAATGTGACCATTAATTACTTACGACGTCAACGTTAAAAAACCAATCACAGAAGGCAGGTGGCAGAACAGTGCAATTGTGCGTATATATAAAGTGTGTGAGGGCTTGAAAACAGTGCAATTGTTGGCGTAATGTAGAAACGAGATGATGCATCCAACGTTCAAAAGGATATGATCATTGGGTTTCAGGCCTAGGGTTGGCTGTTTGGTTGGGTTTTATGGCGCAAGGTCCAAAAATGGACATGCTGCTCCGATTCGAGTCTAGAGTAGAAACATTAATGAAACGGCTGTATTTGTGAACTGTTCGCATGTTGCTTTTGTAAAAAATACCCTGCATGGCAAAAATGAACTGTCCAAAATCAGCATAGATCACAGAGGTGAACTACGTTTGCAGAGATGCGTTTGTGTGAATAGACAATAGTGATTTGAAAATAATAGTTAAAGTTGAGCAATTGATCACCCAGGTGAACTTAGGGGATACCAAAAGTGTCTCTCAAACTGTAGTTCAGAGAACATTGCAGCCTCTGAACCTCCGAAGCCTACACCTACACCGATTGCTTGTTCATACACACGAGCACCTTGTTCATGCACCTATGCCGACTACTGCTCATCGGCCACGAAGCCTGGAATTTCTACAAGAGTACCGCAATTAAACGATAAAGCCTCTCTGATTGATGATAAATAGCCTTTATTTGATATATCCCTTGTTATTCTCTACCGAATATATGGGCTTTAGCTTGATCTCTAAAAGCAAACACTGTGCAGCCTTTGTCAGAATGGTCATAGCAGTAGGTAGCAGCATTATGGTCTGGGGAATGTTTTACTATCATTTTTTGGGTTCATCCATCATTGTGGAAGGCAATTAGATTAATAGAAGTACGAATCTGTCTTTGCGGATCATGTCCACCCCTATATACCCAATGTTTTTCCTCATAATGATATGATAGTATCTACCAGAAGGACAATGCGAGGTGCCATATAGCTGACTGTGTGCGTGTCTGGTTCTAAGATCATTAGGATCAGTTTACTGTTCTCTGCTGGCCAGCAAACTCACCTGACTTAAATCTAATCGAGAATCTTATAAGGCTATCTCGACCGAGTTGTTCACGACATGGATCCTCATTCATTATTCTAGTACAAAAGATAATGGCCTTGGAGTCACTTTAGCTCAACATCCTCGTGAACATCTTGAAGAACCTATTTGACTATCTTCTGTATATCTGGCAGCAGTCCACTCTGCTTAAAGTGGTCATTCTGACTTTTGTCAAGTTGTCACTTCAATGTGGCTGGACTGTGTATAAAAATGAGACCCTTGAAATTGAGATGATTTTTCGCACTTTGTAAAGACATGGGTGCAGTACATTCAGCGTTACTATTTTATTGCGAGATAAGATGGTTATTGCGTGGGAAATTTGTGCAACGTATTTATGAATTAAGAGAAGATATCGCGATTTTCCAAGAAGAGGAAAACAGACTGGAAGCAGAATGGTTTACTTATAGAGCATACCTAGTGGAGAGAATGGTTCCCAATGTCACATTTGTGATGAAAATGAGGTACTTAAGTGAGTGTGTGGTTGACATATTCGAAAAATTAAGTAATTTAAATACTTAACTTTAAAGATCAAATAACCATATACTAGTGATAAAGGCCGAGCTGGCAGCCGAATGGTTAGCGCTCTTGCCTTCGGTTCAACAGTTCGTGGGTTCGAATTCGTGGGTTCCCACCTTGGGCATGGATGTTTGTAGTGGTTCGGAATCCACTTTAAACCGTAAGTCCCGGTCTAATTAGCCCTCGTGTGCAAAAAATGACCGTTGAGCGACAAACAAACAAACAAAACAAACTAGTGATAAAGTGAATGATTTTTGTAGATAATGTGAATTGTGGAGCAAAAATCTTAAGCAAGAAACATGACAATGTTTGCAACTGTGGATGATTGTGTTAAAACCTACAACGCTTAAAAACAACATATAAAAGTTGTTTTTGTAAAACAAAAACAAAAAAAAACTTATAGCTATGCTAGCATAGTATTTTCTTGCTGAAAGCAAATTGATAGCAAGTTTCGAGTGAGTTGGTGATCCATATCATAATATTCTTAAAGGGCCCTTAATCGCCGAAGACGAAACCTTCATAGTCTTCACGTTAGATATCGAAGACAAAAAACAATTTAGTAATACATTACGTTTTGAATTTTGGACTTTAGGAGTAGATGGTTAGTTTTCTGCGCTAAAACAAAGACATTTCGTGTATTCTCTATTACCATTTACAACACCCTACCTTTGTGAAATTTACATACATGCATACAGAGAAAGAAAGACACACAATTAAAATTAAAACCAAAAGTCTCAGGTCTATAATTTCTGGGTATTATTCTCAGAGTATATCTATTCAATAATGAGTCAAAACAATTTCACAAACAAAAATATATGTTTGGAACATTTTTAAGAACAAATAATTTTATTCTATTTTCAAAAATTAAATTCTAAATAAACACAAACCATCTTTCTCTAAATTTTGAAAATCATTAATTTTGCTCACTGCAGGAAAGTTGTATACGATTTCATTTTGATTCCTTAAAAAATAAATTATGAATTTAATGAAAACAAACATTGTAATTTCTTGTTGATTACCTTAACTATAAGTAATGAAATTTATACTGAACACAGAATTATGACCCAATAAAACGAAAATCCTCTCTCTTGATTTTTGAAAACTCGAAAACAATCGTACCAGAAAGATTCTGTGAATTCTATTCTTATCTCGAGTAAGTCTTAAAACGGGTGGATGATACTGATTTCGAGAAGCATTCTATGAATAAAATCACAACTACCTAAACTTAGAAGTTGTCTTAACAATAAGCCTTTCACATTGTGAAGTGCACAATTGTCATTCGGCATTTATCGAAAAGAAGCTAGAACAAATAGAAATAAGTCTCAACTATAAGAAAGCAGAGTAGAAGATATTTTCGCAGAGAGAAATCAACAGAATTTATCAACTTTCAGGCTCAAATAAAGAGTTACTACTATTGATGATAATGTCGCGTCTATAGAGTACGTGCAAAAACCCTAAATGTCCCGAAGCTGTCGAAGGTAGTCTTGGGGATCTCTACATCTGTAGAAAGAAGCTCAACATGCTGATGTTAGAAATCTTGGAAAGCATTGTTGGACAGCTGAAGTGTGTTGTGGAGATATTTGTGTATTACCATGAGGACAAAGCCTGGTGTGACTACTTTGTCCATGTGTAGAAATTCTCATGCCTTTCAAGTGTTTTGTTACTACCATTAAAATGCATTATTCAGTTTTTTTATAGAATAACTCGGTATTTCGTGAAATAAGTTAAAAAACATAATAGAAGGAAAATTTTATACTTTAGCTAGTTATTCTGTTAAATAACTAGTTATTTTATGAACTGATTAATTAATAACCATCAAAGTGAAAAGTAAACAATTTTAAAGTTATTTTACATAAGTTATTTGATCATAAACAGCTAGAATCTCTTTAAAAACGCATTTTATCCTTACCGTGGATGATTAATTGATTAAAACACAGCAGATGATATCATTTATTACTGCTATTAATGGTAAAATTACTTATGCATAAAATTTTAAAAAATGATGTTACAGAAACACATTTATAAAAGTTATGAAGAAAGCTGGCGGAAAAAAACTTTTACTCCATAAAAACATTGTATAAATTTTTGAATGAAAATGCAAGAAAACATTAATTTAAATTTTATGAAATACTTTCATTTTACTTTTTATTTCATTATTTATTAAATCAAGAGTGCTGTGGTGATACTTTAAATTGCATTACATATGATTTTTGAAGCTAGTGCACACTTTTTACTATTACACTTGTTTTAATGTGGCCACCTTTTAAATCCTTTGCAGTGTCGCAACTTTCAGCTGTTGCAACAGATTGAAGAAATTTGTGCCTAAGCAACGAAATGAAATGTACACGCTCACGTCCTGACGAAGCTGTCCAAAGCAATTGATTCAACGAATTTCTCAGTACCATATTGCCTACTTTAACGACTAAGTAATCGTTATATTTTATAGAGTACCCAGTTCAATCATTTTAACTGATTTCCCTGGATGTTTCGCCGCAAATTCTCGTTTTTCTATGGAGTACCCAATTCAATTATTTTAACTGACTTTTCTAGATGTTTCACCGCAAGTAATCATTATTCTACAGAGTACCCAATTTAATCATTTTAACTGAATTCCTTAGATGAATCATGGAATGCCATTCTTTGATATCACATAACGAATAGCTCCACAGATTTTATGAGGAGAGTGTCGGAGGACATTCCCATATCACAAGGGTTAAATTCCTTAGCACGCAATCCAACATACGTGCATGTTGAACAATCTATCGTTGTTCAACAGTGGTTGGGATCGAACCCGAGTCATTACCTCCAGAAAAAGTGATGTCTACCACTGGGCCTTAATGACTCCTTCAATAAACATCTTGGTCAAAGGATTGTATTTTTTAATTTGTATGAACTGGTATAAAAATTTGAATTCTAATTTTGCATAAAATTTATAAAGTTCTTCAGTTAAATAATAACAAAGGAAATTCCATTATATATTTCAGATGATACCTAATTTTTCAGACTGCAAAATTAAGCATTTTTAAACACGTTTTTATTGCATTTAATAGATGTCGTAATTCTCAAAGCAAACCCTAATTACGATGAATCCCAGCTCAGTCAGCTCCCTTCTTCTGTGGGTCATTCGGAAGGGGGGTGAATGAACGACAGAGATCAGAAGCTCAAAAGATCTTTGGTCTTTTGTTGTTGATGGATGGCTACTATATTTTGCGCCATCTTTCATTATTATTTTCTTGTGACAGTTATTGGCAGACGTTTTTATCTCTAAAGCTGCACACAGATGATGGCCATGATTTTTCCCTTAAAAACTCCGATCCTATTTGGCAGCAGTGTTAGAAAAGGTTTCGAAAGATCAATGTGCTTAAAATAAAACTGTCAAGGGAAATACAAAAAAGTAAAACCTTTGAAACAAACATCAGATATTTATATTTGTAAGAGCTTAAAACTCTGTAAAAAAAACTATTTTGAAATATCCTCACTATTTCTCGAAACGACAATGAATTCGCGTCATTTTTGTAGAGTTATTAGAAGCTGAATCTGAAAGTTTAGTGTTGTCTTTTCCTGAGTAATGAGTAACGCCATTGTTGACTAATTATTGTTTAAATGCATTCTCTTTGTGTAGACTGCGTTTGTGCACACATTTTTTAAAAAGCTTACAAATTCATTTTCACTTGCAAAACACTTTTTTTTTTTCAAAAATATCTTTCAATACTTTACCATTTCAAATAGAAAATAAAAAACTATACTCTTTTTATGAAAACTAAAGTAAAGTTATGCTAATTTTATGAAAATTAGAGGAATATACACAAGTCAACATATTTTTCTTCATAACTTTTATAAATGAAATCTGATATTTCATTTTTACATTAAATAGTAAATAATTTTTAAAAGTTATAAGCACATAAATAAAGTATACATTCATTGCTACATAAACTTAACAATACACAAAATTAAGAGAAAATCTTCGAATTTCATTTGATCACTTTGGGACAACTATAACAAACATAACAAATTTTCGCTAAGTTGTCTTTTTCTTTTTGTAACTTTAAATAGAGAATGATTCTACCTCTGACGTAATAAGCCCTTTACAATGATGATTTTTAGTGGGAATTCATTTTAATTGGATTAAACTTTGCCATTTCATATTGAAGAACAGAAAGGAAAGAAAATGAAACGGATTAACCATGCTTTATCTTGGAGGAATACTGACGCAAATAAATTTTGTAAGCTGATTGTTTTGAAATAATTTATTATAATTTTAAGAACATTCCTTCACAAATATGTGAAACACAGCTGTACTTCCAAGCAGCAGATATATTACCATATAATGCCACTTAAAAGAAATTCAGGAATGATTTATTTAAAATAAATTTATTGCGTTTAAAATTTATTTTATAAAAATCCCATTTATACTGTACTAATACAACATCTTATGCATACAAAATTACGAATGCATGATTAATATCGAGATAAGAAGATATGATTTAGGATTTTAAAACTATGACTGGGAAATTTCAAAATACTTTTGAAATTACGGAAATATAAGAGGAACCGTTTCTACATTATACATCAATGTCTTAGCAACCTGACAGCCAAAGTATGATCCAAGGCCCTCTCGGAGTAATTTTGGAAGGGATGATGCAGAACATTCGTCCTCTTTTGTTTGATTGTGGCTGAACTTGAAGACTTTCGCACGGATGATTGCAGCACTAGTGTGTAAAGATCTGGTTGATTGAGGCACCCCTTCTCATTATTGGAAGGTCGTGAGTTCAAATCGCAACTTAACTGGAAATCCTTCGTGTTCACTAAAGGGCAACAGATCGTAGTCATAATGTCCTCCAAGTAAAATAAAGGCTTTGGGCATGACTATAAGGCTTCTAAATGATGAAGACCCAGGTGCTTCCGGATAACTAGTCGAGCCTAGCTCTGAGATAGATATAGGAGAAGTATGGGACTGGAACAACAACTGAGCCATGGCATCAGTACTAAAAAAATTAAATTACCTTTGGGGAAAGACAAATACACAACTAAATGAATCAAAAAGAGAATTCAAAGTGATAGACTATGAAATCGTCGAAAAAAAATTTGATGGAGCGACAACCAAGTTATGAATCCTTTCATTGGATACTGAATAGCATGACCCCTTCCGAAGTTGAATGCACTCAATTATTTCTTTTCAGTTTTCAATTTCGAAAGTTCCATGTTCCCATTATGTAATAGATTGCGCTATGATGTAATTGCATTTAATTTTTCAAGTCTATCATTGCAATAATAATCATAATAATGAGGCATTTTCAGTTTAAAAGTAAGATATTACTTGGTAAAACAGATTAAAACCAAATTTCTTATGTAGACTTTGTTTCTCGTATTCAGTTGGTTTTCTTAAAAGCACATTCATAAAAGGAGCCTTTGAGTAAAAAATAATAAATTTGAAAAAAATTTTAAAAAGTAAAATGTGTAAGCTGTTTAAGCAAAACTGTATAAAATTTGCAACCATAAGAGAATAAGGAAAACATCTGCGACCAGCTCTCTGTTCCAGGAAATAAAAAAGTATCTAGCTTTAGGTGTGTGCAAGAAAAAACAACATGCAAATGGGGGGGACATTTTATAAAATTAAATTGAAGCATTCAATGTTTTAGCAAAGTAATTAGTAATCAAAATATTTGCCTTAAAATGGCAAGTCAAAGCAATCAATCCACTGATTATTACTGAAACTCTAGCATAAAAATCAAAGAGATTACTTCTTAGGAAATCCAATGCTTAAGGGACTTACGCCTTTGAATCAGTGTTTGCTTTGAGTACTTATGCCACTAGGTATAAAAAGTTCTGAAAATTAGAATTTCAGTTCGTTATCAGAAGGAAGTGGTTTCGAATCCCGACCAAACCAATGATCCGTCGTGTTTACCAGTGGTGACTGGGACATGTAAAATAGATCACTGTTATTCTCCATATGAATCAATACCTCTGAACCATGTTCGGGGATCATCTGCTCTTCCTAAATTATCAAGACTTCCCATCCATTCTACCTAAAACTCAACTCTGGGCTATAAAGAATAATACTGGTGGTGCAACAACAATGTTCACAGGTGTTTGTTTATGCGTTCAGAGCATCAATCATAATGTTTGCCGACTTCTCATTTACTTTCGAATGAGAAACAACACACTAGACTTTTATCAACTAGTGTATGCCGCTGACCAAGGACTTAAATTATTACTAGGGACTCAGTAGCAGCTTAAGCATTACCTATTTACAACCAGAATAGCTTCCGTTAAATGATCTAGTGAGGGGGTGGCTATAGTAACAAGAGATTCCATTTAAAATGTGGATTACATATGTCATAAGTTGGAGGTGCTTAGAGCGTTCTAAGCTGTTCAGTAAGCCACAACTTGGAGCATAAGCAGCTACCACGCAATTTGGCAGA